>JAUKNK010000065.1:152500-290000 GCA_030765055.1 Mantis religiosa
CTTTCACTTCAACCCTTCCTCGAAGTGGTGGTTACCACATTATGTCTACATAGGTCGCAGTGTGGGAGTGTCCTACTTTGTTGTATAATCAAAGCTAACTTAGAATGGGAACGGAGTAGTTTGTTTCATATTGGTGCTGACAGAGTTAACAGCTGAGCGACAAAAATGATCTTATTCAGGTTGATTTACAAGTGATTCATATTTTTGTAAAAGTTAAACAAATTATTATAATAGTTATGTATGTTTTACAGCAGTGTGTAGAAGTTTAGAAATGTTCTAGAAATTGTTTCCAATCGGTTTTAGAAATCCTTAGCAACCCGAAGAACTGGAAGAAAGATGGTACGATCTCTAAAACAATTTTAGATGTTGATTTCCATAAGTTGTAAAATATGTATATGTGCAAGTCACTGGACATGTTTATAAAAGTGTCGTTCAAATTGCCACATTACGTTGCGTTTTTTTAACATTTATTATCGTAAAGAGTTCTGCACAATGCAGCACATTTGGGGTGTTAATGATGGTGGTGGACTAGAGTCTGTGTGGGATAAAAAGTCACGGACGGATTAGTAGAAAGAGATAACAGTACTCATCCTCTAGCTCGCCGCAGTGTTGTGACGAACCTTTAAGGGAGAAGATGGTTTTACTCCAGAAATCTGCACACTTGAGGAAACAGTGGTGGAAGAAAACTGACAACAAAGAAAGGTTTTGACCGCAATAAACATCCCTTTTCCATTGTAGCCAATGAGAGGTAGCTCAGGGCATACCTTCATTGTTGCTCTCTCTTTATGAGAACTTAAAACAAACGGACTCTAACTACTCGTTAAAATGTATAACTCATTTTATTTTTGTCTTTAATATTAATTAAGTATAAAACTCAAAAGCAGTGCGGTAGATCTTTCATTTTAGGGACGTGTATTAATTATGAAATGTATAAAAAGAGCATAAAACGGCAATAAACTTGGTCCAGATACCGGAAGCAGTGTAATACATCTATGTGTGGATTTGGACCTTTATTCGTTACACTGATTTTACACTTATTGTGGCATTCTGTCAGTTTATGCAGATAAAAGACGTTTTACTAGATTATAAAATCATAACTCTTACACATCTGCTACTGCACACGTTAAAACTGACAATACGTACCTCTAATTAAATTAATGCCTGATCAATACGAACAGGAGATGCGCGTCTTAATAATCCCTATATTATGCATGCATTTATAATTTCAGCTTCCATAATATGTACATCAATATGCATTTTAAAATTTACGAAACTACAGAGACATTTTGGAATATGATTTGTAAAAGTAGATTACCGGTGAATGTTTAGACTTACCTTCATATATGTAACTTAGAAGGACAGAGCTTCATAAATCTTAAGAGATGGTAATCCATAAATTTTAAAGTAAATGTAAGATAATATATAAGAATAATTCCGAGAACTATTTAACAGTGAGCTTGATAGCGCGAGGGTACGGATGAGACCAGTTAAGGAGGGTTTCACCGATGCGACATCATCTATTGGCCCCCCAGGGGCCTACTTCGGTAGGTACGGGTTTGGCGCACCCGGGGTCCCGAGCCAGCAGTCTCCCTCGTGTGGGCTCCTCTTCGTGGTTGAGGGAGACGGTCAACAGGCCCACCCACGTGTAGGCCGTGCGTGGAGTCCCGTGTCGGTGGAAAGGTGAAAAAAAAGGTGAAATAGGTGAACGAAACTTTTAGTAGGTTTTGATAGATTTTTTTTATGTACGTGTATTTTTAATAGGTTTTGTTACACTTGTATAGTTTTTAGAAAGTTTTATATCTGGCTTTTGCCATGACTAGTTTTCTAAAGGGTGCTGATGACCGCCGTAGTTGAGCGCCCTTATATATCATCATCATCATCATCATCATCATCATCATCATCTATTGGTTACGTTGCGTATGAGTACTTTCAAGGATGACTGATACACACGTAAAATAAGGGATATGCAGCTAAATAAGCAAACTGCTGAAATATTATACTTTTTAAACAAACATGCAAATATACATATATGATATAAATTAATGTTTGAAATGTAATAATTAACTCACATCCCCATGGAATTTCCTGATACCAGACAAGAAATAAGCATTTGCATTAAAATCCTCTTCCTATTGTTGAATTAGTTGAATAATAATACGATGTTCATGGTCACTATATTGTAAAATATTTATAGCCAGATTTATAAATGTTGTAAAAATAATTTTTCTGTAAATCCATCACATTGAAAGCATTCCATCCCGCCATGTTAAAGTCTGAAGTAGAGCGGGAAATGACTGGAAATTATTTTACAGGACGCAGACTTGTTTTTTTTCTGAGGGGGGTATCACCATTGTTTGGAAATTCAACACTGCTCTGAACAAATATTTTTAAACCAAAATCCACTTCCCAACTCTACCTCAATTTCCATAATCGATTTTATAACATATACCAGCTTGCTCTTACCTAATATCAACGGGAGAAAAAGCTAATCCAGCAGGATAGCAATGGAGGATAATGAGGAATAACCAACTGGAATGGAATCGAGTTATTTTAGAGAAGAAGAAAAAGTCACTACATAGGCTCTTCTTTTCAAACCCTTGCAAATAACAATGTTCAGTATTTGCTGATGATCGCGTCTGTTTTAACCTTTATCACAGACTACACATTTTTATTTATGCGAAGAATCAATTGGAGCGGTCCAACCTTTTATTTCGACATATCATTTGACTAAGCTTCTCTCGTTCAATGTTATTAACTTACTTAGAGGAAACTTTAAAGTGGACAGACAGTATGGTCATAGTTCCTGAATTACCCAAATTAGCTCCCTCTGCGGTTCTTGTGCTTCTCATTATGGTTATTGTAATTCTTTTCAGAAAATAGCTGTCGATTACAAAAATAGTTGCAATAAGGTAATTAATTTTAATTGAACAAAATATATATATGTATTTCAGAATCTATTTTAAGGGTATAAAAGCAATAATATAGGTACAAGTTATTGTGATTAAAGCCGATACTCTAAACCCAAACGTTTGAGCTTGAGAGAAGTTGAAATAAATACCAGCCCACTAACATTGAACTTACGAGGAGAAGCTGTTAGGAATAATCAGATAATTGGTAGAGCACCTCTCTGCCGTGCTAGGGGTCCAGAGTTCAATTCCAAGTGGTGGGGGCGGAGATTTTTCTCCGACCAAGATAGTTCCTCATATTCCCCAGAGCCTGGAAGTATGAATGAGAATTTTTGTGTGATTTATTGATTGAAACCCAAGGAATACGGATTAACATCTTCGAAATGTTCTAAAGGAGAACGGCCGTCGATATGATAATTACAGTTGAAGGCGGGGTATATTTGTAACAATAGAAAAAAAAATCAGACAGAGGAGTCACTAGTAACTGGGCATAACTCCGCAACTAGGCCATAATGACGCCTTTGTGCTTCTAACATGACTTTTGGAGGAAGAGATGATGGAAAGATGCAACGGGTGACCAGATTTGGATGACGATGTGAGCTAACAAGGAGGGTGTGTAATGAACAACACAGGTACTTATACAGGCATTTTGAAAAGATTATTTGATGGACAGAACCAAGTGCAAAAAATCAAAAGGTGGTATAAAAACCTGTACGGTCAAATAGTGCAGGCAACACGAATATCTGATAAACTTAAAGAGATGAAGATGGCTATGGAGATGTATATACTCACATTATATTTATTTAACGACAGAGGTTTTACATTAGTCCTGGAAACATAGGACCAAGGATCCGGTCCTCCTTCTACCCGGGAGTGATGGAAAACTCCGGGGGTCTTTCCATGGGGCAATACCTTGATTCTAAAAAGCTCCCCCCATCGACTATAACGTCCAGACGGGAGCAAATGGACACGCCACTTACGCGCGTTAACCCCGCAGGGAAGACTACCGAAAACCTCGGTGGGGCCACCTGGTGATCTAGCACACCTTCTACGAGCTCTGCAGGCACTTACCCGGGACTTATTAGGCAACCCTCTACCCCCTCCGGGTGGTCGTAGCCTGGCCGGAGGTACCCAATTCCCCGTGGGTGTCGGGAACACACTGCCCCCTCGAGTCCAACCCAATCCGAAAAACTCCCCTACGGGAGGGGCTCGGCAGTTCGGTCCGAGGTTCCTCTAGTAATGTTAGAGGTACCACGAGTGCTAAGGGCCCGCAGCGCCCGCACCTCGGCAGCTGAAGAGGACGGATTCCCCCCCCCCTACTCACATTAGATAGTCGTTTTTAATGTAACGAAAATGTATATGTCTTATTGAACATATAATCGTAGAAACTGTTCATAACTATGAGTATGAGCGTTAGCCAGCCACAATTTTGCTAAGCCTCAAACTAAAATTTGTGATGGAATTTGGAAATCATTCTTTACAAGCAAAAGGTCAATTACATATAAACTATTTCAGATGCAACAACATTGCAATTAGAGAAAGGTACCGGGGTCAAAAAAAAAGTTGAAGTCTAACAATCTTCAACTTCTAATGCAGGAGTATAAGAAAAAAAAAAGTCGATTATTCTCCCACATATTGGTGCATGCCATTATTTTCAGATGTCTAATGTAATGAATTTCAGAAGTTTAATTCCATGTTGTCATCGCGCTGATTTTGGTTAACATTAGCAACTCAAACATTTGTAAGGGTTGTATTAATTTGACCTCGAAAAATCAATATTATTTTATTTAATTGATGGAAATCTTCACACTACCGTATATAGGCTAAGGTTTTTGATGGATAGAGCCAACATGAAAAATTCAATGCCATAGCCGGGATTTGAACCACGGATCTATTGGTTTCCGTCCAGTCGCTCTTACCCATTGAGCTACCACTGTCAACGTGCCATCCTGACATTAAATTCTCCATTTGACTCGTATATTTTCCCGGTAGACCACAGGCGGCTCTCGCATCCGAGATACACCGTTTGTGGCGACTTACTATTGTAAGTACTTGAGTCCCAGGCTTCACCATTTAACTCTTATTATTTTAGTTAATTGATGGAAATTAATAATTTCTTCACACTAGCCATATACAGGCTAAGGTTTCTGATGGATAGAGCCAACATGTCAGGCCGGCACGTTGGCCATGGTAGCTAAATGGGTTAGAGCGACTGGACGGAAACCAGGAGATCCGTGGTTCAAATCCCGGCCATGCCATTGAATTTTTCATGTTGGCTCTATCCATCAATATTATTTATTTTTTGGTAATGTTAGTTAGAGTTTAAAATATTATATTCAAGAAAAATCAGTGAAAGTGGAAAGTGAAAGAGATTAAAGACAATTGAAGGTAAACTTGTGATTGGATGGGTACAAACGAAGGAAAAAGAATAATATTAATGTGTTTAACAATAATAAAATAGAATAAATAAATCCATGGCGTGACAGCCCTCAGATGGCTAACGCCGACCAACCCGACTGCCAGCCTCACGCCCACTTACGCATGGCAGAGATGGGCGATCATCCAACCGATACGGGGAGGAGATGTGGTCAGCATCTCGGCATCCCCAGCCGGGAAGTTGGTTTTCGTGACCAGGGCCACTTACCTAGCGCAAACCCCTCATTTTCCTCAAGATACTGAGAGGGCACCGGTCCTATAGCCGGGACTTAAAATCCACACTCCATGGATGGGATCGAACCTGGGCCGCTTTCTATAGCCAGGGACCAAGGCATTAACAACAATAATAGTAGTCTAAAGCTATAGAAATATTATTTGAATGCTAAATTGTTTAAATACAATTTAAGTAAAGGATTATATAAATGACTGAATATGATAATGAAAAGTGTGTCGTGAAAGATGACCTCAACCAATGAGAAATTATTGAATTGCCATAGCAACGGCAAATTCAATAATTTCAGATTTGTTAGAGCGAGCGCCATTCTGTGTATGGACGTCCTTGAGTAAGAAGCAAGAAACATTATGAGAATGAGGGAACACGATTTCAAGTTAATATTGGCACCTAATTATCGGAAGGCCCAATCAGCTAGCAGCCGGGTAGGCGACAGCAGGCATTCCGACAACGCCTACCCATTTATCTTGTAGCGCTAACGAGGGGGATGTTTGGAAAAACATCACTAGCTATCTCTTTTCCCCTCCCTGACGTCTGGAACAGTCGGGAAGATTCACTAAACCGCGAGACTTTCAGAAACGGCGATCTTCCCTATATAAGGCCTGCAGTGGACGAGTCAGTCAGCTCTTGGCGAGCAGCGTGAGGAGCGCCGTGCTAGTGAACGGACTGGAAGTCTGTGTACGTGTATCAGAGGAATTGTACGTAATTGTGAGTGTAGAGTGGACCTGTGACAGACGAACTGGCGAATTGTAATTGAGTGCGCTACGTAATTCTGTATAATCGACAAGTGTTCCAACTGTAATTCGGTGGAAATAAAGTACATTTTGAGTTTGTGCAATTGGACTTTTAATTTTACGAACGCACAAAGTCACAATATTGTGAAGGAAATCGATGTTTATAGAGTTATTCATGTTACAACGTGTTTTGTTCATTTTCAACCTGAATTAAAAATTAGTATATTTAATAAGGAATTAAATAGTTTATTTCAATTAACATAAAACATTTCCGTAGGATATCCGTCCGACACCACGGCAGCAAAGGGTAGCAAAATAAGAAATTTTGTTCCAAATGGCTACCTAACCTGGGGCTTTGAGGTAATCCACGCGGAGATCATCTCATCTCATCAGTCCATTTTAATTCCTGTTCCACATTGCTTAGGTTCATAAACCTAAACTGACTATTGATTTCCTGAGTGTTGATTTACCATGTTTTGGTTTGTTCTGAGCAGAAGGAAATATGACTAGGCTATTAAAAAGTACGCAAACATTTTGCAGAGCTTTAGTACAGGTTCATGTGGGACTGATATTTATACATCAGTAGCGAATCACTTCAAAGAGTTTCAGCGGAGAGGATTTATCTGAGTTTTAAACTAAGTTTCAGAAGCCTCTAAATAAGGATATCCGCCTCTGAAGCACCCTATGGGTACACGTGTCCCTAACTTGTTAATCAATGCAACTGCAAAATCAACGATTCTGTATGTGTAATTATAGCCAAGGTAATTCACATAAATGCTCAGTAATTAAATGGCAACCAAACGAGATGTCTCCGATAACATGTGAAGCTCGCATTCGGAAGGTTCTGAGTTTAATTCCTAATAGCCACTCACTCTGACCATGGATTTTCCATGGTCAAGGTGAATTCTGTACTTGGTGTCCTGTACATTGATCTACTCTCTCCCATTTATTCTCATTTCATCTCCGTCTTTCACGTTACTACTTGACTCCAGGGTTGTGTGTTGGCCGACAGCGGACAGATAACACAGAGACTTGTGAGTAGAAATTACTTCTCGGCTGCGTCAGAGGGTGGCTATTTTGAGCTTTCCCCGGTTCCGGCTGGAACGTAACATATGAGCCATTCTCAGTGGTCAAACCTCGGAAATGTTAGGTAATTTTATGCTTTTCAAAGCCTGTAGGTTTCGTTTTATTTTTACCCCTGTAAGGCGCTTTGAATTAAGTTAAATGTAAACTATAGTAAAACTGTCATCCTTAAATGATGTCATACTACATGATTAGACAGGTGGCGCCAGTTAATGTGGTTCGGCACTTACTTGTACTGTTCAGTTTTATACATTCATTGAAGACATTGAAACGCCACCGCTAGCACTTCCCTCCCCCCTCTGATGCCATTCTCTCACAACCTAAACTTAATATCGACTAGAGAGCAGCGGAATAGAAATACCGTGCGATTTGACTATATACAAAGTAACTTGTTCATATACCGAATTAGGTGGTGCCTGCGTAACGTGTGCGACTCGCATTCGGGAGATCGGTGTTCTATACCCTTCGACTCTACATTAGACTTGGGTTTTTTGAAGCTCTCTTTTTCACTTAGGCGAGTGTTGAATTGCTTATTTTCGCCTCTTTCCACTTCCCTACCCCTTTTGAGGTGTGATTTCAGGCTCGTGGTGTATGGTACGGCCAGACAAATGGCGCGGATGCTTGCATGTTAGGCGGTGTCCTTATGTGGAGGCACAACGCTAGTGTTGCTGGCTGAACAGCGGATCCTGGCGCCAGGATGACGAACATTCAGCAAATCTTAGATTCTTTTCCGCAAATCTTAGATTTTTTTCTCGCAAATCTTAGATTCTTTTTCGCATCTCTGCAGAGGCCTGTTTATCTATATGAGCCCTGGTCTTCTGCGTTTTTTTTTTAATTTACCTCCTCCAACGTTAAGTCATATCGGACGATGAATGGAATGGGTGAAATGATGCTCAAACGAGCCCAGGGTACATAGAGCTTAGAGTTACCTGACATTCGTCTTTCAGGATAAGGTAACCCCCCGGAAAAAACCTTATCCAGGTAACTCACCTGACCGAGATTCGAACTCGGGACCTCTTGAACGTGAGGCAGACTCTCTACCACCACGCTACCGAGGCGGGCGCAAATATCTATGTGAATATCGCAGTGCGTGAGGTTTTACCCTTTATCCTTTATATCATTTACATAGAATTTCAATATAGACATTTTTGTTACTGTTGCTTGGCAATTCTCAATTTTACTGGGTTTCAGGTTAAAAAAGCTATAGGTACTAGAAAATATAGTCAGAATGCAAGATACTTCTAAAGAATATGGATCATAAAAGTTCAAAACGTTCTAAGTTTAAATACCATCGTTTAGGTTTAGAAAAATAATATTGTCTTCCGTTCAGCTTTGCAAGTCTGCCTGGAGTCTTCCTTGCTCTGACAGGGAGGTCTCTGGTATCTGAACCGGCCTCGTGACTGTTTCGGAGCCACGGTAGGTACGATGATGATTGTCCTGGACCGCCGGGGAATTTCTGTCTAGTAAAGTCAGGGTCCCCGCCTTCTGTACTCTAGTCACTCCTTGGTGTCGGCCGCCCTCTGTCTCCCCTCACCTCATCCTCCCTCCCGCGAGTGCCCCACTTGAGGCATAAGTACAAAATACCTATTTAGTCGAGGTACCGGATTCCTTCCGGACAATCCAAACCTTCTATTTATTATTATTATTATTATTATTATTATTATTATTATTATTATTATTATTATTATTATTATTATTATTATTATTATTATTATTATTATTATTATTATTATTATTATTATTATTATTATTATTATTATTATTATTATTATTATTATTATTATTATTATTATTATTATTATTATTATTATTATTATTATTATTATTATTATTATTATTATTATTATTATTATTATTATTATTATTATTATTATTATTATTATTATTATTATTATTATTATTATTATTATTATTATTATTATTATTATTATTATTATTATTATTATTATTATTATTATTATTATTATTATTATTATTATTATTATTATTATTATTATTATTATTATTATTATTATTATTATTATTATTATTATTATTATTATTATTATTATTATTATTATTATTATTATTATTATTATTATTATTATTATTATTATTATTATTATTATTATTATTATTATTATTATTATTATTATATTTTATGTACTATGGAATACAGCGATATTCAGATTTTAGTCATACTTTACTACTAAAACAATAATGCAGTAAGCCGGTTAATCGAAGTTATAATCGCAGGTAAATGTTAGTACAATAAATACACTTGCCTAGCATGCGATGGCATTTTGTTAGCAATAGAGGTATTTTAGCATCCCTCATACTGTCATGTGGGTTGCGGATTCAAGCAAAGAGGACGGCAATTCGGGAATCTAAGAGGTTGCTTTGTGTTTTTATCACTTAACGGGTAAATATCGAGTTGGTTGTTCTATACTACGAATCAAGTACAGAAGCAATGTAAAAAAGAATTTATTGCACAGAAGGTCGTACACGTAAACTAATGTCAGCTGCTCATCATCACAAGGTGTTCACTACAAGAACATTCAGCAGTTTCACGATTCCGAAGTCCAGATTCCATCAACTAACGTAACGTAACCCAGAGTGCGAGAGGCCATATAGGGCCAAGGCCTACCAACCCGACAGCCAGCCTCATGTCCACTTACGCAAGATAGAGGTTGGTGATCATCCAACCGATACGGGGAGGATATGTGGTCAGCATTTCGGCACCCCCAGCCAGAAATTTGGCTTTCTTGACTACGGCCGCTAACGGCCGCTAACGGCCGCTAACCTCAAGATGCTGAGTGGGCATCGGTCCTATATCCGAGACCTAAAATCCGCACCCCAGAGGTGGGATCGAGCCCGGGCCGCTTTCCACAGCAGGGAGCCAAGGAGCCAAGGCATGGTGCCTTAGCCCATTACGCCACGGCGCACGACGCATTGCGCCAACTACCCAATAATAACAACAATATATGGTAACTAGACCAACAATCACAGACTTCAAGTTTGTTTTGTGTGACATTTAATGACCACTCTTATTTCATACGGCAGTACAGACCGCATACTGTACGGAACTACACTGATAATATATGGAATTGTAACTGGAAAAGGACATTTGTGAAGGAAACGTTTCAAATTCATATTCAAATGTAATAAATAATTCCATGGAAACGCTTTTAGTTTAGTTATTTTCTTTTTTTTTACACACTCAGTGCGTGTCCTGCGCCGTGGTAGGTGTGCCAGAGCGTGTGCTTTGGTTCCGTGTCACGGAATACGCCCAGGATCGACCCCACCCCTGGGGGTGCGAATTTTAAATCCCAGCTATAGGACCGGTGCCCACTCAGCATCCTCAGGAAAATCAGTAGCTATGCTAGGTAGCGAACTCTGGTCTAGAAAGCCAACTTTCCGGCTGGGGGTGTCGAGATGCTGACCACATCCTCTCCCCGTATTGGTTTGATGATACCCCACCTCTGCCTTGCGTATGTGGGCGTGAAGCCGAGAGTCTGGTTGGCAGACCTGTGGCTCGCTTTGGGCTGTTACGCCACGGGTTTACTTTTACTTTTTACATTCAGTGCTTAAGATAAGATTTTAAAGCTATTTTACTTCTTTCGCTACATTTTTTAGGTATAGTTACTTTACTACAACAAATAGAAAAGAGTAATGTAATACGGTTGCATACCTGCTATCTGAACAGTCGATTTGTAAAATATTTCAATTACGAAAACGTACTGTTACTCGTGTAACAAAGCTTCTGTTGTTTTTCTCACAAATAGTTTATCACAGAATAACTCTTTCTTGCAAATGTGGCACTCTGAAAAACGTGTACCCACTTTTTATACAAAAAGGTCACCGCTCTCACAAGCTGATTACGAAGGGAACATGGGCTACCTTTTAAGCGTCTTCGTTTGTAACATAGTTCAGGGGGAAGGAATGCAGCAAGATGAGAAACACCCCTTCCTACCTAATAGCTTCAGTTCACCATTTCGGAAGTTTCGCAATATTCCAAAGGATTAGCTTTGGGATATAATCGGTGGGGGCCGGTTTTGTTTTCTTTAGGTGTCTGGCTCTCTTGCTCGCCCGAGGGAGAGAAACAAACCATAAGATTTTACAAGACGGATTCAGTTTTTAATCCAGAGAAGAACAAGATTCCTTTCTTGTTTCTCCTTCACACAAAGAGACCAGCGCCGTGCTTTTTTGACCAGGGGAATTCAAGGGGGAAATTGAATACACAACACTATCCTTATGTAGTAATGGGAGACTGTTAATAGCAAATATATAGAATGTAGCGTTCTCTAAAGCATCGGCTGTTTTTACAGGAAACAAGTAAGCAAAGAATTTAAGGTTGAATTGGAATTGTTGCTGAAACTTTTGGCCTTGGTATTTTTCTCGTTCTCTTTATTTTAAAAGTGGAAATGCCTGACAGTTCAAATGCCACTTCTGAAGTTTTACAGGAAATACTGGCCATGTAAATGGAAGGGTAATTATTATTTGTCAATTAAATGAGTGATGAATAGGGCCCGGAAGTTTAGCCAAAAAGCAATACAACAGGTTAGTGCAGTCGCGCACGTACTCTTTTAACCAAGGTCACGGGTGACGCTAATCCTAAAGTGCCCAAACGGCGCTCATATGAGCTAATGGCGTCACGCCGTCGTTTCACCCTAACCCCTAAATTTTGTGTTTGTGCCATTTTACCTCCAGTTACTCAGTCAGTGACTGTTCTCGCAATGACAGCCAAACACCCACCATTCCACAACGAATGGGAGGAAGAATTTCTTTTTGTTGAAGAGGACAATACGGTGAGATGTCTAATTTGTAAACATAACTTATCATGGGTAGCCGATTTAACATAAAATGACACTATAAATATCATTATGACTATGGTAAACACGTTCTATCAGTATAGAAAGATAGAGACAGCCTGAAAAATTCAATGCCATAGCCACGGATCTTCTGGTTGATTTGAACCACGGATCTTCTGGTTGCCGTCCAGCCGCTCTAACCATTGAGCTGCTATGGCCAACGTGCCGATATGACATTAAATTCTCCAACTGACTCGTGTTTTTCCCGGTAAACCACTTAGGAGTTCTCATAAACACATGAGACAACTACCTTAATGGCGACTTATAACATGTAAGTACTTTAAGGCCCAGGCTTTATAGTTAACCACTCTTAAGTCCATTAATGGAAATTAATTGTTCTTTCACCCTAGACGTGTGTATGCTAAAGTATGGAAAGTCCGGGCCTTAAAGTACTTACAGCGCAGTAAGTCGCCATTAAGGTAGTTGTCCCATGTGTTTATGAGAACTCCTAAGTGGTTTACCGGGAAAAACATGAGTCAGTTGGAGAATTTAATGTCATATCGGCACGTTGGCCATTGTAGCTCAATGGTTAGAGCGGCTAGATGGCAACCAGAAGATCCGTGGTTCAAATCCCGGCTATGGCATTGAATTTTTCAGTCGGTCGCTATCTTTCCATACTTTAGCCTACACACGGCTAGTGTGAAAGAACAATTAATTTCCATACGTTCTATTAGGTAAGCAATTTTTAGGCATAATGTTATGTTATGATTTCAATTCATATTAGCTGAATTGTGCATTGATTGTGTAATTAATACATTTCATTTGCAGGTGCAGCAACACTGCAAATACTACAAAATATGAAAGGCCGATTCCTGAAGGCCCTCATTCGAGAAGCGTTACTAACGTTTTTTACAGAACTTATTGCAAAGAGTATGAAGGCTGAAATGAAGGGGAGTTCATAAAATATTGTTTAATTATTGCAGCCGAAGAGGTGTGTTTTAATATAATGGGTACTTTTAAATCAATGAGCCTATCTCAAAATACCATGACAAGATGCGTGGAAAAGTAGGGAAGTGATATTCAGCAACAGTTACAGGAAAAAACAAAATCATTAACTTTCTTTTCATTAGCGTTGGATGAAAGCACAAACATTGATGAGCCGGTTAAAAAAAAACTGCGGCAAAAGAGTCAGTAACAAAAACGGCATTCCGGAGGTGTTGTTGATATTATTTGCACCAAAAAAGCCCGCCTCTGTAGCGTGGTGGTAGCGTGTCTGCCTCACGTTCAAGATGTCTCGAGCTCGAATCTCGGTCAGGATGAGTTACTTGGATAAGGTTATTTTGGAGTTTTGTCTTATCCTGAAAGACGAATGTAGGGTAACTCTAAGCCCTATGGACCCTGGGCTCATTTAAGCATCATTTCACCCATTCCATTCATCGTCCGATATGACTTAACGTTGGAGGACGTAAATTACAATAAAAAGTCACCCATACCCAATGGGGTAGAGAAGCTAAGAATACTCTGAATATAGCACACCACAGCACCAGAGATGCATCTTGTATTTGTTATTCAACAATGCGCAATCCGTAAGCTGGATTCAGAAAATCAGTTTGTCAAACAGACCTTCGAGACTTTGGCTCCAAAAAGTGAATTAGAAACACTTTTCGGGAAGTATGTGAATATCGTGGCTATGCAGTATGAATAGAACCGCTGCTATAAAGACAGTAATACCTGGTAGAAGTTACCAGGATGTAATTATGGAGATGATGGCGCCAGTAATGCTGATATTTTCTGATACTTTTGAAGGAAGCTGAACACATAACAGGGCTAGTTCATGCTAATATAATGGTCTATTCATGTTATTCGAATTTGGTCTCTATCTCTTTATATAATTTATGCTTTGAACTGTCAAACGTGCAGAGAAAAATCATTAAGTATCCGATATATTTGTTCCCTTTTGTATGGTTTCTGAAGTAGGCCGTCGACGTGCTTCTTCCAGAGGCGCATTCTATACAGTCGAAGGTCTTTTAACTTAGATATTTGACCGAAAAATCCCTCGTTTGTTGTAAATCAAATGTATTGAAACCCTCTGAGAAGACCTGGCGTTTTCCCTGCAGAGCTTAGGACAGCTGATAGATCCTCTTACATCTGTAATACCCGTGATGCCACGTAAGGAAACTAACATCTCGTACAAGAGATTTCAATTAAGCATTTTGCAATACATAAAGCTTAGTCCCTTAAGTACTTAAGCCAATGCATCGCTGTTGTGCAGCAAAGCTGAGAATTCGCTGTTGGTTCTCAATTTTTCAGTTATTTACGATGGCTTCTTGAGTATCTGCGCAAACGACTTTAATTGACCTCAGAATAAGTTTCTCATAGGTTTGAAATCGAAATCATATACATTTATAATTTAAGTAATTAAATTCTCTACCTAAACTCACTTCAATCATCTTTATTTACACTATAAATTGATAGATATAATTATTTCATTATTGACAGCTAATTTCTCATGCCTTTGCAATTAGCGCTCGGTGCTGTTAGCGTGTGTAGACGGTTGGTCACTAATGGTTCAAGCGTTTTATTAAAATAGTTCCATTAAGACGCATAATTTTGAAACTTAAAATGAAATTTATATTTTTGTATGTGATTCATTAGATTCTGAAACGTGTTAAGAGTTGAAAATTATGATAGAGAATGCGCGCGCATGGAACTTTTTCTAAAAATGCTTTAATGAATTCAGGGGATCTCAAACTATGCATTCCCAGTGAAGCAA
This sequence comes from Mantis religiosa, assembly GCA_030765055.1. Taxonomy (NCBI): domain Eukaryota; kingdom Metazoa; phylum Arthropoda; class Insecta; order Mantodea; family Mantidae; genus Mantis; species Mantis religiosa. The sequence goes on from JAUKNK010000065.1 coordinate 167,455, forward strand.
AACTGCACAAAATTATTCGTTTTCAACGTTTATACTATAAAGTATAATATGTGTAGAAATAATAAATAAATGAACTGATATTGATGCGTTTACGTGCGCTTTGCTTCAGTAGTGCAGGTTACAAATTTAATTTTGGCTGGATGCATTTTGGAAGCAGGACTCAAAAAACAAGTCACAGTTTCATAGAATCTGTCACATATAAGAAAAATATTCACGTAGGTAGTTCGCATTCTAAAAAATAAACTAATGTAGCTCAAGGTTATAAAATTATCAAAGAAGCAAGGCGGAAATGCAAACTTAATATCTGTTCCAGTTATGGCTGTTAAAAAATCCTGAGTAAAATACTCAGAACGCGACATCTCACAGATTTGACTATCACTTAAATTCCTCTGTATTCTCATATTCCTCTTTGAACCTACAGAGAAAATAGCAATAATGGAGTGTTTATGTCGATGAACATGAAGTCCATTGTGCAATAAGCATGTAAGAATAGTTTATAAGAACACAGGACTATATGAGTACAAGAGATCGCAGTTTTGGTTTAAGCTGTTCAAACACATCCACATACACCGAACGAGAACAATTTTCTTGTAATATCTTTTGCTCTTTCTTCCGTTCACGAAACCTCAAAACACATGTTCCCAGATAGATCCTGATATCAAATGTTTAATAGAATACAATACCTTCTCTAACTCTACGAGTAATATTGCGTGGTAGAGAAATGAAAACATGAAGAGCTTTCTAAATCTCGGTAGAGATATTTTAACGTCACTGTTTAAGCAAAAACGCCATTATACAAATGTTTTGTGTTCTCTATGCCTTATCGTAGCATATAGAGTAAGCCATGAAAACATTGTTGTATAAATAACTGAATATCAGAAAACTTTATTCTTCTATTTCTATTCAGATCAAACTTTTACAACAGTTTCCATATAAATTTACTGCCTTAATGTAACGAAAAAAACGGTGAGTTCTCAATATGGAAGTATAAAAGTCATATACAACGTAACTGCAATCTTAGACTGGACTTTCAAACACTTGAAGATGGAATTAGACCTGAAAATATACTTCTGCAGACGATGGAAATTAGAATTTTAGAGTCCTACACACCGAAACCTCTGAAGGAGACCTTAGGAAAGAAAACGTCTTCGTGTGGTAAACGTCCTGGATTTGCTGAAGAAGTTACCGAAGACGCCATGCTTTTAAGTTTATGTGCAAGGAAATGTTAACCCGTAAGCCGATATATCCACCGTGCCGTCGAGACACTTCTTTAGGTGAAGGTAATCAGTGAAAACGAAGGAAGACGTGAACATGAAGGTCAGCAATGTTTTCTATTTATCTACTGCAATTTCAAAATGAAGAAAAGCAATGTGATTTTTCATCAAGTATTAATGTGTCACCAAAGTTTATTATCCAGCGAAAAAGCACTTATAGTTGGTTGGAAGCTGCAAGAAGGAGCATTAATATCTGCATTTGAAGTACTAGGCAGATTAAAGAATTCTGATTAACTTGTAGTCTGCTGTGCAGAAAGGCCACCGCTTGCTGGAATGGAGATTCTTGTTCAAAATTATTATTTGGATCATTGTTGTTAACGTCACACAGATCGCATGAGGTATCATCAGTATTTGTGGTACGTGTATCCTTTGATAACTCTGGTGATATTGCAGAATCAACACAGCTTTAGTTTTTCTTATTTCTCCTGGTTTTTGCAGCTGTCTCATGTTTTCTTTTGACCTGGGAGATCTTAGAAGCTTCATTTGTTAAAGATTCCACACTGCTATCTGATGAATAATCAGAATCAAGATGAATAACCTCATGTGTTACAGTCGCTAGTTCTGCTTCTGCAGTGTGACCATTGCTGACTAACACTGGTGGCTTGTTTTCAGTAACATCAATTGTCAGATCAATAGTTTCACCTCCTCCATTAAATGCAGCAACAAATTCAACAGTAAGATCATCTTCAGATCCGCCAACTCCATTCCAGTTATTTTCACCAAGGAACTATCTTACAGCTAATTCAACACGATATTCCCCATAACCATTCTTTTCTAGTGGTTTAAATATTACGGTACTATCAAAATTTACTTCATTAAGCTTTGCAAGTCGCTGTTTCACATAATCGATTTCACGGAGACGAATGTCTAAGTCAGTAGACATGCTTCACTCCTTCATTAATTTCAAAGAAGATTTCCTCCAATCCAAAGGTTTCATTCCCTAATACCAAAATGTGGTTTTCAGTTCAGTTCCTTTATTCTGCAAAGAAATCAACAAAATCATTTGTCTTTGCAACATCAATACCTCCCATTCTCATGTAAAATACTCTGTCAAAAACATGAGCGGAATAATTGCTCTAATCCCTGAAAACTCCTGATGAGCCCGGATTTTATGTACTAACAATTTAAGAAATATGTACATAAATATGTAACAAAATATTGTGAAATATGTAACCAAATATGTAATAAAGCAATTATATGTAAAATAAAAGATGTTATTTATTTGCTATAAAAAATAAGTCTACATAGTCTTATCTCTAAGTAAATTTTTAATCAATTCACTTCTGCTAAAGGTACAATACTGAAGTGCAAGTCTCAACCATTTGTTAATTTCTTCTTTAACTCGCTATTAAACATCAACACACCACGCAAGTCCCATAAATACAGAGGTCGACAGAAATATTCGAATAATATGACAAGTAACATTGCACGTACTATAAATACTGTAATATTTATTTGGCAGCATTGAATTGTTAATTTGTAAACATTAACCTTTTTCTCGGAAACAGTATTTAAAATATCACTTTGCATGTATTTATTACACAATCTGTACTGTATTTATTGTATTGTCCCTCTTAGTGTAGGATATACAGATACTCCAAAAAGTATACGTCTAACCATACCACATAGAATATAACAAGCACAATCAGAAAAATATAGATGAGAAACCAACAGTAAGTATTTCCTTACATCGGTTGATATATAGATTTTGAAATGAAACACAATTTGGGTTCATATATTGCTTAATTAGTGAAAAGCTCTACGTTATTTAAAATCATGTCTCATTTGATGCCAAACAAGTATTCGTCTAGTAAACCAGATCCCAGGTATGGTGCCTCGCTGACACAAATCCCTTCCCTTTTCTTATGAAGTTGTGTTTCACCCTGACAGTTCCACCTGTTTTCAAAGCTATTGACTGTTATTTAAGTAACATGGGTCGAAAACGATGTCAAACTACAAAATAAGAGAGAGAAATTTTGCATCAGGTTATTTAAAAAAGGAAAATCTTTCCATAAAATTGGAGAAACCATTGGAATACCTACCAATACAGTGAAGACTATTTTATATATGTTTGATCAGAACAAAAGTTACGAAAATCAACCAAGAAGCGGTCGTCCTGCAGTTCTATCCGAGATGGAGAAACGACAGTTACTTAGAGAAGTCAAAAAATCCTAAAGTAAATGTTCCAAAACTTGCTATTGCACTACAAAGACACACAGGAAAGTCTGTTTCAACACAAACTATAATAAACGTGCTTTATGAAGCTGAATATGGAGGCCGAACAGCCCGTAGAAAACCATACATCAGTAAAAGCAACAGAAAGAAGCGAGTTTCTTTTGCAAAATAACATAAATACGATGGGTTTGATTTCTGGAAGAAGGTTGTATTTACTGACGAGAGTCAATTTGGGCTCTTTAAGTCAAAAGGACGAGTAATAGTGTGGAGAAAAAAGAATTGTGAGCTTGAGGAGAAGAATATAACAGCCTCAGTTAAACTTGGAGGCGGTTCAGTACTGGTCTGGGGCTGAATGAGTGCAAATGGGTGCAGGATTTGTGTTTTATAGATGGAATTATGAACCGTAAGAATTATATAAACATCCTAGAAACACATCTGTCCATAAGTGTGGATAATATGGGCCTTTCTGAGGATTATATTTTCACAGAAGATAACGATCCGAAACACACAGCTCTAGATAGAGGACTATGGTTGTTGTATAATACTCCACGATGGATGTCGACAGCACCGCAATTCCTAGACATGAATCCAATAGAGAATTTGTGGATTATACTGGACAAGAATATTAGGAATCATCTGATATCTGATAGAAAGGATCTAAAGAACGTTCTACTAAAAGAATGGCGTAAAATTATGGTGGAAACAACACAATCTTTGGTAAAATCCATACCAAGGAGAATGCAAGATATTATAAAGAGGAATGGAGGGCCTACTAAGTACTAACCGTAATATTCTACACCATTTTCAGTATGCAGATGAATACTTATTTTGCATCCTAAACTGCATATATTTACTTTTTAATGTTTAACTATGTTTATATGAATAGCTACTATATGTTTCTTTATTGTATTCTCTTTTACACTAATAAATAAATAAGACAGTGTCTCTGCTGTACTTATTCTGATGATTTTCCACTACCCATACATCCTTAAACATAAACTCATGCAGTAGACGAATAGTTTTTGGAGTAACTGTATATTTTCCTTATTTTGACCGTTTTTATTCTCTCCATATCTTTTCTGTTTTTCTTGTGCTTTTCCGCATATACACATAAACATCCATACACGCCCGCCTCGGTAGTGTGGTGGTAGCGTGTGTGCCTCACGTTCAAGAAGTCCCGAGCTCGAATCTCGGTCAGGATGAGTTACCTGGATAAGGTTATTTTGGAGTTTTGTCTTATCCTGAAGGACGAATGTAGGGTAACTCTAAGCCCTATGGACCCTGGGCTCATTTAAGCATCATTTCACCCATTCCATTCATCGTCCGATATGACTTAACGTTGGAGGACCTAAATTACAATAAAAAGTCACCCATACCCAATGCGGTACTCGAATCCGCGACCCTGTGCATGGTGTACGTCAGAAGTATACAGACTGGCGACCACGGCTGCGATTGCCGGCTCTGGTGGTAAGTTCCAATTACCATTCTGAAATTCATTCTTCTAGGCCCTCATAGTGTACTATCACAGAACTTTATTTCAATTCAAGATCTAGTGTACGTACAGGAATACGATCCCAAAGAGAGCAAAAATAAATATTTGTTATTTTCTTTTCTTTTTGACTGCAACCACGAAGCAGAAAAACATTCATTAACTCCTAATCATAATTTCATGAACTGGCGTTTCTTTGCCTGATTTCATTATTATAAACTGCTGGGATTTTGTAAGGTTTTTTACAGACTTCTTTGTGCTTTGAAGGAATCATAGCTTCATGGTTAAGCAGGTTGCAGACAGGCCCAACCCTAACCTCCCAAATGTACAGTTGATTCCTATAGGAGAAGTCTACGGCAATACACACGGTGGACACTGACAATCCTAAATTTAAGGTATCTCCCCTGTATTTGTCAAGTGTGAGGACTGAGGAAAACCTGAAAGGACTTCAGTGGGTGAGGGCGCCGTCGAACTGGAGATCTACTGTTCACGAGCCCATATCACAATGACCTTGGATGCACGTATATTTGAAAAGGAAATGTAAAATCAACAGAGTAAAATTTGATGCAGCCTAAGAATCTTAGGTTTAATACATAACCACGGCCATGGGACGATATGTTTCAACCATATCACTACAGCTAAATGTGAGTTATATCTTAATCAGTGAAAAAAGACAATGCCGGAAGAGCTTACTCTCTAAGGATTGTTCTATAAATTACTGTGAATTATTAGATACCTCTTTTGCAACCGAGCGGGATGGCTCAAATGGTTTCGTCTGTGGCCCGCATTCGGGAAGTCAGAATTCGATTCCCGTGGCCTGTCTACGTGAACCATGGGTTCTTTCGGAAGGCTTTTCCGGATCGCTAGGCGAATGCTGGGTTAGTTAATTACATTCCCCGTATTTACTGCTCCTCTATTTCACCTTCATTATCATTTTAAGGTAGCAGTGTCGGCGGGAGTCTCGGCGCTCCATGGCAGGATGATATACTCCTGGAAAACGCCTTCGTGCCCGCCTCGGTACAGTGTCTGCCTCACGTTCAAGAGGTCCCGAGTTTGAATCTAGGTCAGGTTGAGCTACCTGGATAAGGTTGTTTCTGGGGTTTTCCCTTATCCTTCAAGACGAATGTCGGGTAACTCTAAGCTCTATGGACTCTGGACTCATTTGAGTATCATTTCAACCAGTCCATTCACCGTCCCATATGATTTAACGTTGGAGGACGTAAAATTGCTCCTACGGTAGTACAGTCTACGGTCTCCGTACTGGTCCAGTGGGCCGTTACATGAACACGGTAGCAGGGATGCCGGTTTTACCAGACTGCTAGGTGTTTCTGAGCTCCGAATCGGCCTGGTGGACTGTTTCGGGACACGGTACGTAGGATGCCGGTTGTACTTGACTGCCGGGGAGTTTCAAACAGGTAAATTGTATGGACCCTGCTCTATAGATCATCGTGACTCCTTAGAGTCGGCCGCCCTCTGTCGCCTCTTGCTTCATACTTCCTCCCGTGGTTGCCGCATTTGGGTAGAACTCAATCCTATCCTATTCAATCCTAATATTTGTAATGTGTTCAGGCTTTCAGTTGAGATACCAGGAAAATCCACAAGTCATCCCACCAAGTGCCTCACTCCTGCAAGCTGGAAACCTCTCGGCTGTTCCTACTGAAATTAATAAAATGGCCCTACCTGGACAAACACACCGTGGCTTAACTTGCATTAGACAATTAACCACAGCGTGACCTCACAAATCATAGACACAACTACTTCTTTGACACTAAACCTGGCTTCGTGTTCGCGATGAAGGTAGAAATTACACTTCATAAAGTAAATTGTATGCCACAGCACACAAACATCGTGTTTTGCCTCTCTTTTTTTAATATTGTGGTCCTGCTTTGTCTAATTTTAAATAAGAATACTCAATGATTTATTAAAATATTACATTTAGTTAACTTTCAGACGTAGTATAATGCAGGAAACCACATGAAGCCTGCCTCTGTAGCATATGTGGTAACGTGTCTGCCTCACGTTCAGGAGGTCCTGAGCTCGAATCTCGGTCAGGATGGGTTATCTAGATGAGGTTTCCCCCGGGGTTTTCCCTTATTCTTAAGGATGAATGTAGAGTAACTCTGAGCTCATTTGGACATCATTTTATCTATTTCATTCATCGTCCGATATGACAATGTTGGAAGACGTAAATTTAAAAAAAGAAAATAATAGGAAAAAAAAAACGTAGTACTGAAATGCCAAGATAATTTGACATTCAACTAGATACCATACCTTAACTTCTTTTGCACTTGGAATAACATCAGGAGTTCAAGCCTGGGCACATAGAACATGTTCTCAGAGCATCACAATAACTTAGAACATCTTATATATCTACTCTGCAAGTTTAACAAGTTATCTTGACATACTCTCCTTAGTAAGGTCCCAAAACTCCTTAGAGTGCCTTTAATAAGACAGGAGGGAATAGACATGTGCCTTCATACATTAATTCGTATGAACCATAAAATATTATTGACCAGTTACCTATTATGGAATGAACATGTGATTTAACATTTATAGAACCATAATAACCCTGCACATATGCTAAAAAGGGAAAAGTTAAACTTTACTTACGTTGTCAGGACATGTTATTGACATTTATCATATACTGATCGACGTATAATTAAGTCCCTGCAAACTGAAATGCTCTACATTAACCTGTTGCAGAAGTAACATGTGAAACTGGATAAGAAGGCGTTGCTTCGGCAGGCTAAGCATATACACCCCACATAAATTGGCATATGTGTGTTTAAGGGAGAAGTCAATCAACGTCCCTATAATTTATATTTAGCATAAATATTGACTAACTAAATTAGAGAGTGTAGAACATAAAACACATTCTGGGGATCCACTATGAAGTAAACGCACCTAGTGACTTTCCAGAAAGTCCAGCAGAGTTACTCGGGGGAAACCGCCTCATGCGATTTGTGTCTGTCCTTGTAAGAGTGTCACTTGACTTTAGTGTGTGTATGGCCATCGTTTGAACACCACATATGCGGCACATATGCCCTGGGCACATATGCGGCTAATTTATTAAATAGTCAAACACGGCGAGTGTCATAAAATATATTGCAAACTTATTCACAATACTCATATTTTTCATATATATGAATATAAACTAAAGAACCATTAATATTTATAATGTGCACAGTAAATGAAAAGCTAATTCATGTAATAATACTACATTAGGTTGGTGCATGTGGCTTGTTACAGTGAACAAAATTTTGAAGGTTTCAAACAAAAACGACCTTCTGTTCTCCTCCGGACAAGAATCTGTGTTGGGAAAAGCTTCTCTCTACATCGCGTGATGTGACCAGGGCAAATTTAAACCAATAGGAGATGCTACTCTTTCCTTTTTGCGCATTACAATTTTCTCTAGAACCTTGTTGTGCATCCCGAATTTTACACAGATCGAAATATCCTACATTTTTTGGGGGAACGCGTTTCTGCTGTACATGTAGAAGTATTCCGTCTCTGCTTGAAGCAGCCGCCACGGCACGCGACCTTTCACCAACAGCACAAGTTGATCATCTATACTCTATGTCACTAACTTCATGAATTTATAGTTAAATTTCCGTGCCCTGGTGATAAGTGAGAAAAATGAAGCATTAAGAACGTTCTAAGTTGCAAAGTCAGTCTCTTTTAACAAACAAAAATTATATACAGATACTCCAAAAAGTATTCGTCTAATCATAGCATATAGAATATAACAAGCACAATCAGAAAAACATAGATAAGAAACGAACATCAACTATTTCCTTACTTCTGTTGATATGTATATTTAAAAATAAAACACAATTTGGGTTCATATATTGCTTAATTAGTGAACAACTCTACGTTATTTAAAATCATGTCCCATTTGATATCAAACAAGTATTCGTCTAATAAACAAGATCCCCAGGTAGGGTACCTCACTGACACACACCCCTTCCCTTTTCTTATTTAGTTGTGTTTCATGCACTATCGTTAACAGTTCCGTCTCTGTTTTCAAAGCCGTTGAGTGTTATTTAAGTAATATAGGTCGAAAACGTCGTGAAACTACAAAAGAAGAGACAGAAATTGGCATCTGGCTATTTAAAAAAGGAAAATCTTTTCAAGAAATTGGAGAAATCTTTGGAAGACCTATCAGTACAGTGAAGACTATTATATACAGGTTTGATCAGAACAGAACTTGCGAAAACAAATCAAGAAGCGGTCGTCCTGCAGTTCTATCCGAGATGGAAAAACGACAGTTACTTAGAAAAGTCAAGAACAATCCTAAACTAAGTGCTCCAGAACTTACTATTGTAGTTCACACACACACTGGAAAGTCCTTTTCAGCACAAACTATAATAAACGTGCTTTATGAAGCTGAGTATGGAGGCCAAACAGCCCGTAGAAAACCATACATCAGTAAAATCAACAGAAAGAAGCAAGTTACTTTTGCAAGAGAACATAAATACGATGGATTTGATTTCAGGAAGAAGGTTGTATTTACTGACGAGAGTCAATTTGAACTCAAAAGGGCAAGTAACAGTGTGGAGAAAAAAGAATTGTGAGCTTGAGGAGAAAAATATAACACCTTCTGGGACTGCATGAGTGCAAATGGTATGGGGGATTTGTGTTTTATTGATGGAATTATGAACCATAAGGTTTATATAAACATCGTAAAACACATCTGTACAGAAGTGTGAATAATGTGGGTCTTTCTGAGGATTATATTTTCACACAAGATAATGATCCAAAACACACAGCTCTAGATGCAAGGCTATGGTTGTTGTATAATACTCCACGATGGATGTCGACACCACCGCAATCCCCAGACATGAATCCAATAGAGAGTCTGTGTAGTATACCGGACAAAAATATTAGGAATCATCAGATATCTAATATAAAGTATCTAAATAACGCTCCACTAGAGGAATGGCGTAAAATTACAGTGGAAACAGCATAATATTTGGTGAAATCCATGCCAAGGAGAATGCAAGAGATTATAAAGCGGAGTGGAGGGCCTACTAAGTACTAACCGTAACATTCTACACCATTTTCAGAATGCAGATGAATATTTATTTTGCATTCTATATTACATATCTTTACTTTTGAACGTTTAACTATGTTTATATGAATAGATACTATATGTTTCTTTATTGTATTCTCTTTTACACTAATCAATAAATAAGACAGTGTCCCTGCTGTACTTATTCTGACGATTTCTCACTATCCATACATCCTTAAACATAAACTCATGCAGTAGACGAATACTTTTTGGAGTAACTGTAAGTATTCGAACGTACAGAATCGAACAGAGAGAAAGGTGGTTGGACATATCCTACACGCTCCTACCACATAGCAGTTGTGTTTATGCAATGCCTTGAGACAATATGCTCAAATTTATTCAGTCATTTGTGAACTCACGGGTAATAATGGACGTAAAGGTAAGAAGACAACGGTGGCAGAGAGGAATATCGTGATAAATATGTAAAAACAAAACAAATCTCTCTTTGAAATTGCCAAAACCATTAACAGAAGCAAAACTACAGTTCTTCATAATTCAACGCTTCAAACAGATAAACACTGTTGTAAATAAACCTAAAAATAGAGCTCCTTCTAAACTCACCACCAGAGACAGGAGGAAAATAATAAAACAGATGAAGCCGAATTCGGGAGTCACTGCATCTGAGATTAGAGGATGCCTTGAACAATATTCTGGCGCTGTGGTTCACACCAGAAGTGTTGAAAAGGTTTTAAATAATACTGGGTACAATGCCCGCGTTGGTAGGAAGAAACCATATGTTAATAAGTTGAATAAGAAAAAGCGTATAGGATTTGCTATATAGTATGTGGTGAAACAAAGAGAATTCTGGGATAATGTTCTCTGGTCGGACAAGAGCAAATTCTGCTTATACAACAGTGATGGACGTCTTAAAGTGTGGAGACTGCCAATGGGAACCTAAGAAAGTGGTAGCTACGGTGAAGCACGATGGCAGTAGTGTGATGGTATGGGGCTGTATAGCTTCATCTGGCTTTGGGGAATTTGTGTTCATAGATGGGAACATGAACAAATTTCAATACAAGAGGATTCGTGAAAACAATCTTAAAAAGGGTGCCGAGAAGCTCGGATTAGGGCATGATTATTCTTTCCAGCAGGACAATGATCCGAAGCATGAACTGATTGTAAGGATTTGGATTGTGTAAAGCACTCCTCACTCTTTGAAAACAGCGCCCCAATCTCCAGATTTAAATCCTATAGAGAACATCTGGAAGGAACTCGAGGAGCGTGTGAGGAGGCATCACTCAGAAGCAAGGACCATCTGAAAGAACTTCTTCAATTAAGGTGGAGAAATATGGACTCTGCAGTCACTAAACAACTCATACAGACAATGCCCAAACAATTATCAGCAGTAATTCAAAGTAAGGGAATGCCAACTAAATACTAGCTGTTCTCTGTTCGAATACCTACGTCCAGATGTAAACTAACCGTTTTATTTCTCCTTGTAATGCAAATTAGTTTCAATTGCTATTTTTGAGTTTATATCTTTAATGGAAGACTCAAGTTTGTTTTGTACCAGTAGTATTTCCGTATGCTTACTCTGTTTAGCCTTAAAATAATATCAGTAATAAATATGTTTACGTTCCAATACTTATGTCGGCCTCTGTAACTTTTACATTGGTATTACGAAATGGACCTTGGACACTACAATTTAACGTGCAGCTTCTAAATTTTTAATTTCCTCTCAGAAAAGGAATATAAAAATGTGTAGTCATTTGTTTTAGTTTTAATGAATATCATAAGAAAGGAATTGGCATACAATTATTGTCGTTTTGAACTGGTTCATTATGAGTTATAGAATAAATTAATTTTAACTTCGACGTAACGCAGCTAAACCTTGCCATCTATGGACACTACTCGGATAAAATCGGGTCGCCCCATTATCTAAAAGGCCGCATGCCATCACGTTTCTCACTTTCTACTACCCCACCTACTGTCTACAAATACATTACGATCACAACGAAATATCCAGCAAAACTAGGATAATGGACCTTCGATAATTTGATAAAGGGAAATAATACCGACAGAATGTAACATTTTAGTTATTGTACATGAACAAACAACAAATACGGTTAACATAGAGAAAAATACCTCTGAATAAAATAGGAAAATAAAAGTGTTAGGTACTGAAGAAACGTAATAACATCCCTGCTTTGGCTATGCAGTGCGTTAGCACTCACAAAATTTGATCTCAAAGGAAGCATGTTAGCTATACAATATATTCTATACCAATAAATAAAACTGCACCTATCAAAGCACAAAACGTGACAGAAAACAACAAATCCACTCAATACTCATTAACTGCGATGTGGACACCTCAGACGTTGGATACTGGAACCCCGTAAGAGAGTTGGTCCTGCAAAAGACATAAGCTATGGGTGTATAAGCGCGGTACGAAAATTGTCTTCTGCACGTGAGGTAGACTGAGAAGCTTGCGCTGCACCAGTTCTACTTATAACTGTTTTTAAATATGTAGTTTCTGAAATTTAAAACTAATACATTTAAAACTAATCTATTTATAATATATTTATGAATTGCGCTCCAAGGAGCATTTTGTTTGTGGAACATTCAGAGAGAGGAGAAACTGGGGTAAATGAAGCTTGGAATTCAATGAGATGTTTTAACTAAATAGTAGAGGGCAAATCGAAAATACATTTCTGACTTTAATGTTCTTGGTGTTAAAAGTAAATGTTTAAGGTGAACATTGAACTTAAAGAATGATAAAAGTACAGAAAATACAAACTTGGAGAATTATAATACATTTAACGAAATATCTTTGTTCCATCGTTATAAATCTGGCCAATGCTTGTAATTCAGAGTTGAACTGGCATTAGCCCTTAAAATTTAAATTTCAACTAAAAATACGCAAATTGTGAATATGTTGCGTATATTTGCCAATTGTAACACTATGGATTTGGTTGTTTCTTCCATTTATACTTTTATTTTCAAGTTGTACCTCATTTGTTTGAATTACGTCGAACGTGAATAATTTTTTAAAAATATATGAATTATTCATTTAGAACAATATGTTAGAATACTATCAAGTGAGTGTGAAACATAGCGCATACATGTACAAACGTACACACACACACACACACACACACACACACACACACACACACACACACACACACACACACACACACACACACACACACACAAATTTACTAAAAGTGCTTTTTGTATTCATGGATCTCAATATGTGAATTTTCAATTAAATCTTGTATCCAGTTTTTGGGTGGAACACAATACCTTCTCTCAATACTATGTACAGGGTAGAGAAGCTAAGTGCTCTGAATATAGCAGACCACAGCACCAGAGATGCATCTTGTGTTTGTTATTCAACAATGTGCAATCCGTAAGCTGGATTCAGAAAATCAGTTCGTCAAACAGACCTTCGAGACTTTGGCTCCAAAAAGTGAATTAGAAACACTTTTCGGGAAGTATGTGAATATCATGGCTATGCAGTATGAACAGAACCGCTGCTATAAAGACAGTAATACCTGGTAGAAGTTACCAGGATGTAATTATGGAGATGATGGTGCCAGTAATGCTGATATTTTCTGATGCTTTTGAAGGAAGCTGAACACATAACAGGGCTAGTTCATGCTAATATAATGGTCTATTCATGTTATTCATATTTGGTGTCTATCTCTTTATATAATTTATGCTTTGAACTGTCAAACGTGCAGAGCAAAATCATTAAGTATCCGATACATTTGTTCCCTTTTGTATGGTTTCTGAAGGAGGCCGTCGACGTGCTTCTTCCAGAGGCGCCTTGTATACAGTCGAAAGTCTGTTACGTTAGAAATTTGACCGAAAAATCCCTCCTTTGTTGTAAATCAATTGTATTGAAACCCTCTGAGAAGACCTTGCGTTTTCCCTGCAGAGCTTAGGGCAGCTGATAGATCCTCTTACATCTGTAATAACTGAGATGCCACGTAAGGAAACTAACATCTAGTACAACAGATTTCAATTAAGAATTTTGCAATACATAAAGGTTAGTCCCTTAAGTACTTAACCAATGCATCGCTGTTGTGCAGCAAAGCTGAGAATTCGCTGTTGGTTCTCAATTTTTCAGTTATTTACGATGGCTTCTTGAGTATCTGCGCAAACGACTTTAATTGACCTCAGAATAAGTTTCTCATAGGTTTGAAATCGAAATCATATACATTTATAATTAAAGTAATTAAATTCTCTACCTAAACTCACTTCAATCATCTTTATTTACACTATAAATTGATAGATATCATTATTTCATCATTGACAGTTAATTTCTCATGCCTTTGCAATTAGCGCTCGGTGCTGTTAGCGTGTGTAGACGGTTGGTCACTAATGGTTCAAGCGTTTTATTAAAATAGTTCCATTGAGACGCATAATTTTGAAATATAAAATGAAATTTATATTTTTGTATGTGATTCATTAGATTCTGAAACGTGTTAAGAGTTGGAAATTATGATAGAGAATGCGCGCGCATGGAACTTTTTCTAAAAATGCTTTAATGAATTCAGGGGATCTCAAACTATGCATTCCCAGTGAAGCAAAACTGCACAAAATTATTAGTTTTCAACGTTTATACTATAAAGTATAATATGTGTAGAAATAATAAATAAATGAACTGTTATTGATGTGTTTACGTGCGCTTTGCTTCAGTAGTGCAGGTTGCAAATTTAATTTTGGCTGGATGCATTTTGGAAGCAGGACTCAAAACACAAGTCACAGTTTCATAGAATCTGTCACATATAAGAAAAATATTCACGTAGGTAGTTCGCATTCTAAAAAATAAACTAATGTAGCTCAAGGTTATAAAATTATCAAAGAAGCAAGGCGGAAATGCAAACTTAATATCTGTTCCAGTTATGGCTGTTAAAAAATCCTGAGTAAAATACTCAGAACGCGACATCTCACAGATTTGACTATCACTTAAATTCCTCTGTATTCTCATATTCCTCTTTGAACCTACAGAGAAAATAGCAATAATGGAGTGTTTATGTCGATGAACATGAAGTCCATTGTGCAATAAGCATAAAAAATAGTTTATAAGAACACAGGAATATACGAGTACAAGAGATCGCTGTTTTGGTTTAATCTGTTCAAACACATCCACATACACCGAACGAGAACAATTTTCTTGTAATATCTTTTGCTCTTTCTTCCGTTCACGAAACCTCAAAACACATATTCCCAGATAGATCCTGATATCAAATGTTTAATAGAATACAATATCTTCTCTAACTCTACGAGTAATATGTACGTGGTAGAGAAATGAAAACATAAAGAGCTTTCTAAATCTCGGTAGAGATATTTTAACGTCACTGTTTAAGCAAAAACGCCAGTATACAAATGTTTTGTGTTCTCTATGCCTTATCGTAGCATATAGAGTAAGCCATGAAAACATTGTTGTATAAATAACTGAATATCAGAAAACTTTATTCTTCTATTTCTATTCAGATCAAACTTTTACAACAGCTTCGATATAAATTTATTACCTTAATGTAACGAAAAAACGGTGAATTCTCAATATGGAAGTATAAAAGTCATATACAACGTAACTGCAATCTTAGACTGGACTTTCAAACCCTTGAAGATGGAATTAGACCTGAAAATATACTTCTGCAGAAGATGGAAATTAGAATTTTAGAGTCCTACACACCGAAACCTCTGAAGGAGACCTTAGGAAAGAAAACGTCTTCGTGTGGTAAACGTCCTGGAGATGCTAAAGAAGTTGTGGAAGACGCCATGCTTTTAAGTTTATGTGCAAGGAAATGTTAACCCGTAAGCCGATATATCCACCGTGCCGTCGAGAAACTTCTTTAGGTGAAGAAAATCAGTGAAAACGAAGGAAGACGTGAAGATGAAGATCAGCAATGTTTTCTATTTATCTACCGCAATTTCAAAATGAAGAACAGCAATGTGACTTTTCAATAACTATTAATGTGCCACCAAAGTTTATTAACCAGCGAATAAAAGCACTTACATGGAGTTGGAAGCTGCAACATGGAGCTAACTATCTGCATTTGTAGTACTAGGCAGATTAAAGAATTCTGATTAACTTGTAGTCTGCTGTGCAGAAAGGCCACCAGCTTGTTGAAATGAAGATTCTTGTTCATAATTATTATTTGGATCATTGTTGTTAACGTCACACAGATCGCATGAGGTATCATCAGTATTTGAGGTACGTGTATCCTTTGATAACTCTGGTGATATTGCAGAATCAACACAGCTTTAGTTTTTCTTATTTCTCCTGGTTTTTGCAGCTGTCTCATGTTTTCTTTTGACCTGGGAGATCTTAGAAACTTCATTTGTTAAAGATTCCACACTGCTATCTGATGAATAATCATAATCAAGATGAATAACCTCATGTTACAGTTGCTAGTTCTGCTTCTGATGTGTGTCCATTGCTAACACTGGTGGCTTGTTTTTAGTAACATCAATTGTCAGATCAATAGTTACTCCTCCATTAAATGCAGCAGCAGATTCAACATCAACATCATGTACAGATCCGCCAACTCCATTCCATTTATTTTCACTAAAGAACTGTCTTGGAACAAATCAACACGATTTTCCCCTTAACCATTCTATTCTACTGGTTTAAATATTACAGTACTATCAAAATTTACTTCATTAAGCTTTGCAAGTCGCTGTTTCACATCATCGATTTCACGGAGACGAATGTCTAAGTCAGTAGGCATGCTTCACTCCTTCATTAATCTCCAAGAAGATTTCCTCCAATCCAAAGGTTTCATTCCTAACACCAAAATGTGGTTTTCAGATCAGTTCCTTTATTCTGCAATGAAATCAACAAAATCATTTGTCTTTGCAACATCAATACCTCCCATTCTCATGTAAAATACTCTGTCAAAAACATGAGCGGAATAAATTCTCTAATACCTGAAAACTCCTGATGAGCCTGGATTTTATGTACTAACAATTTAAGAAATATGTACATAAATATGTAACAAAATATTGTGAAATATGTAACCAAATATGTAATAAAGCAATTATATGTAAAATAAAAGATGTTATTTATTTGCTATAAAAAAGAAGTCTACATAGTCTTATCTCTAAGTAAATTTTTAATCAATTCACTTCTGCTAAAGGTACAATACTGAAATGCAAGTGTCAACCATTTGTTAATTTTCTCTTTAACTCGCTATTAAACATCAACACATCACGCAAGTCCCATATATACAGAGGTCGACAGAAATATTCGAATAATATGACAAGTAACATTGCACGTACTATAAATACTGTAATATTTATTTGGCAGCATTGAATTGTTTAGTTTGTAAACATTAACCTTTTTTCTCGGAAACAGTATTTAAAATATCACTTTGCACGTATTTATTACACAATCTGTACTGTATTTATTGTATTGTCCCTCTTAGTGTAGGATATACAGATACTCCAAAAAGTATACGTCTAACCATACCACATAGAATATAACAAGCACAATCAGAAAAATATAGATGAGAAACGAACAGTAACTATTTCCTTACATCGGTTGATATCTAGATTTAAAAATGAAATACAATCCGGGTTCATATATTGCTTAATTAGTGAAAAGCTCTACGTTATTTAAAATCATGTCTCATTTGATGCCAAACAAGTATTCGTCTAGTAAACCAGATCCCAGGTATGGTGCCTAGCTGACACACACCCCTTCCATTTTCTTATGTAGTTGTGTTTCACCCTGACAGTTCCACCTGTTTTCAAAGCTGTTGACTGTTATTTAAGTAACATGGGTCGAAAACAATGTCAAACTACAAAATAAGAGAGAGAAATTTTGCATCAGGTTATTTAAAAAAGGAAAATCTTTCCACGAAATTGGAGAAACAATTGGAATACCTACCAATACAGTGAAGACTATTTTATATATATTTGATCAGAACAAAAGTTACGAAAATCAACCAAGAAGCGATCGTCCTGCAGTTCTATCCGAGATGGAGAAACGACAGTTACTTAGAGAAGTCAAAAAAATCCCAAAGTAAATGTTCCACAACTTGCTATTGCACTACAAAGACACACAGGAAAGTCTGTTTCAACACAAACTATAATAAACGTGCTTTATGAAGCTGAGTATGGAGGCCGAACAGCCCGTAGAAAACCATACATCAGTAAAATCAACAGAAAGAAGTAACTTTCTTTTGCAAAACAACATAAATACGATGGGTTTGATTTCTGGAAGAAGGTTGTATTTACTGACGAGAGTCAATTTGGGCTCTTTAAGTCAAAAGGGTGAGTAATAGTGTGGAGAAAAAAGAATTGTGAGCTTGAGGAGAAGAATATAAGAGCTTTAGTTAAACTTCGAGGTGGTTCAGTACTGGTCTGGGGCTTCATGAGTGCAAATGGGTGCAGGATTTGTTTTATTTATGGAATTATGAACCGTATGGTTTACATAAACCTCCTAAAAGCACATCTGTCCAGAAGTGTAAATAATATGGGTTTTTCTGAGGATTATATTTTCACATAAGACAGTGATACAAAACACACAGCTCTATATGCAAGGCTATGGTTGTTGTATAATACTGCACGATGGATACCGACACCACCGCAATCCCCAGACATGAATCCAATAGAGAACTTCTTGAGTATACTGGACAAGAATATTAGGAATCATCTGATATAAAGGACCTAAAGAACGTTCTACTAAAAGAATGGCGTTAAATTATGGTGGAAACAACACAATCTTTGGTAAAATCCATACCAAGGAGAATGCAAGATATTATAAAGAGGAATGGAGGGCCTACTAAGTACTAACCGTAATATTCTACACCATTTTCAGTGTGCAGATGAATACTTATTTTGCATCCTAAACTGCATATATTTACTTTTTAATGTTTAACTATGTTTATATGAATAGATACTATATGTTTCTTTATTGTATTCTCTTTCACACTAATAAATAAATAAAACAGTGTCCCTGCTGTACTTATTCTGACGATTTTCCACTACCCATACATCCTTAAAAATAAACTCATGCAGTAGACGAATACTTTTTGGAGTAACTGTATATTTTCCTTATTTTTAGCGCTTTTATTCTCTCCATATCTTTGCTGTTTTTCTTGTGCTTTTCCGCATATACACATAAACATCCATACACGGCCGCCTCGATAGTGTGGTGGTAGCGTGTGTGCCTCACGTTCAAGAAGTCCCGAGCTCGAATCTCGGTCAGGATGAGTTACCTGGATAAGGTTATTTTGGAGTTTTGTCTTATCCTGAAAGACGAATGTAGGGTAACTCTAAGCCCTATGGACCCTGGGCTCTTTTGAGCATCATTTCACCCATTCCATTCATCGTCCGATATGACTTAACGTTGGAGGACGTAAATATCAATAAAAAGTCACCCATACCCAATGCGGTACTCGAATCCGCGACCCTCTGCATGGTGTACGTCAGAAGTATACAGACTGGCGACCACGGCTGCGATTGCCGGCTCTGGTGGTAAGTTCCAATTACCATTCTGAAATTCATTCTTCTAGGCCCTCATAGTGTACTATCACAGAACTTTATTTCAATTCAAGATCTAGTGTACGTACAGGAATACGATCCCAAAGAGAGCAAAAATAAATATTTGTTATTTTCTTTTCTTTTTGACTGCAACCACGAAGCAGAAAAACATTCATTAACTCCTAATCATAATTTCATGAACTGACGTTTCTTTGCCTGATTTCATTATTATAAACTGCTGGGATTTTGTAAGGTTTTCTACAGACTTCTTTGTGCTTTGAAGGAATCATAGCTTCATGGTTAAGCAGGTTGCAGACAGGCCCAACCCTAACCTCCCAAATGTACAGTTGATTCCTATAGGAGAAGTCTACGGCAATACACACGGTGGACACTGACAATCCTAAATTTAAGGTATCTCCCCTGTATTTGTCAAGTGTGAGGACTGAGGAAAACTTGAAAGGACTTCAGTGGGTGAGGGCGCCGTCGAACTGGAGATCTACTGTTTACGAGCCCATATCACAATGACCTTGTATGCACGTATATTTGAAAAGGAAATGTAAAATCAACAGAGTAAAATTTGATGCAGCCTAAGAATCTTAGGTTTAATACATAACCACGGCCATGGGACGATATGTTTCAACCATATCACTACAGCTAAATGTGAGTTATATCTTAATCAGTGAAAGAAGACAATGCTGGAAGAGCTTACTCTTTAGGGATTGTTCTATAAATTACTGTGAATTATTAGATACCTCTTTTGCAATCGAGCGGGATGGCTCAAATGGTTTCGTCTGTGGCCCGCATTCGGGAAGTCAGAATTCGATTCCCGTGGCCTGTCTACGTGAACCATGGGTTCTTTCGGAAGGCTTTTTCGGATCGCTAGGCGAATGCTGGGTTAGTTAATTACATTCCCCGTATTTACTGCTCCTCTATTTCACCTTCATTATTATTTTAAGGTAGCAGTGTCGGCGGGAGTCTCGGCGCTGCATGGCAGGATGATATACTCCTGGAAAACGCCTTCGTGCCCGCCTCGGTACAGTGTCTGCCTCACGTTCAAGAGGTCCCGAGTTTGAATCTAGGTCAGGGTGAGCTACCTGGATAAGGTTGTTTCTGGGGTTTTCCCTTATCCTTCAAGACGAATGTCGGGTAACTCTAAGCTCTATGGACTCTGGACTCATTTGAGTATCATTTCAACCAGTCCATTCACCGTCCCATATGATTTAACGTTGGAGGATGTAAAATTGCTCCTACGGTAGGACAGTCTACGGTCTCCGTACTGGTCCAGTGGGCCGTTACATGAACACGGTAGCAGGGATGCCGGTTTTATCAGACTGCTAGGTGTTTCTGAGCTCCGAATCGGCCTGGTGGACTGTTTCGGGACACGGTACGTAGGATGCCGGTTGTACTTGACTGCCGGGGAGTTTCAAACAGGTAAATTGTATGGACCCTGCTCTATAGATCATCGTGACTCCTTAGAGTCGGCCGCCCTCAGTCGCCTCTTGCTTCATACTTCCTCCCGTGGTTGCCGCATTTGGGTAGAACTCAATCCTATCCTATTCAATCCTAATATTTGTAATGTGTTCAGGCTTTCAGTTGAGATACCAGGAAAATCCACAAGTCATCCCACCAAGTGCCTCACTCCTGCAAGCTGGAAACCTCTCGGCTGTTCCTACTGAAATTAATAAAATGGCCCTACCTGGACAAACACACCGTGGCTTAACTCGCATTAGACAATTAACCACAGCGTGACCTCACAAATCATAGACACAACTACTTCTTTGACACTAAACCTGGCTTCGTATTCGCGATGAAGGTAGAAATTACACTTCATAAAGTAAATTGTATGCCACAGCACACAAACATCGTGTTTTGCCTCTCTTTTTTTAATATTGTGGTCCTGCTTTGTCTAATTTTAAATAAGAATACTCAATGATTTATTAAAATATTACATTTAGTTAACTTTCAGACGTAGTATAATGCAGGAAACCAAATGAAGCCTGCCTCTGTAGCATATGTGGTAACGTGTCTGCCTCACGTTCAGGAGGTCCTGAGCTCGAATCTCGGTCAGGATGGGTTATCTAGATGAGGTTTCTCCCGGGGTTTTCCCTTATTCTTAAGGATGAATGTAGAGTAACTCTGAGCTCATTTGGACATCATTTTATCTATTTCATTCATCGTCCGATATGACAATGTTGGAAGACGTAAATTTAAAAAAATAAAATAAAAGGAAAAAAAAGACGTAGTACTGAAATACCAGGATGATTTGACATTCAACTAGATACCATACCTTAACTTCTTTTGCACTTGGAATAACATCAGGAGTTCAAGCCTGGCCACATATAGCATGTTCTCAAAGCATCACACTAACTTAGAACATCTTATATATCTACTCCGCAAGTTTAACAAGTTATCTTGACATACTCTCCTTAGTAAGGTCCCAAAACTCCTTAGAGTGTCTTTAATAAGACAGGAGGGAATAGACATGTGCCTTCATACGTTAATTCGTATGAACCATAAAATAATATTGACCAGTTACCTGTTATGGAATGAACATGTGATTTAACATTTATAGAACCATAATAACCCTGCACATATGCTAAAAAGGGAAAAGTTAAACTTTACTTACGCTTTCAGGACATGTTATTGACATTTATCACATACTGATCGACGTATAATTAAGTCCCTGCAAACTGAAATGCTCTACATTAACCTGTTGCAGAAGTAACATGTGAAACTGGATGAGAAGGCGTTGCTTCGGCAGGCTAAGCATATACACCCCACATAAATTGGCACATGTGATGTTTAAGAGAGAAGTCAATCGACGTCCCTATAATTTATATTTAGCATAAATATTGACTAACTAAATTAGAGAGTGTAGAACATAAAACACATTCTGGGGATCCACTATGAAGTAAACGCACCCAGTGACATTACAGAGAGTCCAGCAGAGTTACTCGAGGGAAACTGCCTCCTGCGATTTGTGTCTGTCCTTCTTGTAAGAGTGTCACTTGACTTTAGTGTGTGTATGGCAATCGTTTGAAGACCACTGAGTCGTGACCATCCACCTGTTGCTCTGACGCCCACACTTGTGTGGTATCTTTGTCAGTCGACATAACCTCTTCGATCCAAGACCTAGTCAAAATGAGCTGACTGCCAGATACACACACATTCTGCATGTTCTCACCTGTAGGTGCTGGATTCACGTATTCTTGAAGGTTGTGTACTAAGACGTGTGTCACGAAAATGGGTTCTCTGTGCTGCAACGTTATCAAGAGGATGTTCCTGCACTGCCGCTTCCGAGGTGGGGAAAACAGACGCTGGACCTAACTGTTTGACACTCGGTTTACCCTGTTGGAAACTATCTCAAATCAAAAGAGGAGTAGCAATGTTCTTTTATCTGCTGTAATCATGTTTTCTAGGGCGGTGTTGTCCTTACAGGTGGATCAGGAATCTCCAGCCAAGCAACATATAAGTACGCTACTTCAATTTCTAAGATTCTGTTTCAGGCATTTGTATTGTCAGTGGCGGATAAGTAGGTAAGGGAAGGACTAGGCGAGCCACAACTGTGACACAATCTCACTAAGCAATCGAGTCCGATTGTGCGACCGAAGCGGTAAAGCAGTAGCTACTTAGATAAAATCGCGCTTAATGGCCTGTTTCCCCGCTGGTCAAGCACATCCCAAATTATCTGGATAATTATAGAAGGAACGAGACATACGATTCTCAAAGAGACAGGTGTGTTGTTTGAAGTTCATTTGGGCAGCACGTACACCGTTCTTCACGTGCAGCAACTGATTCGGATTCCATTATTCGATGCGTATGTCATGAATTGACCGAAGTGTCCAAGAGCAGAAGTAGTTGTCGGAAGGTGTACTTCAGGTGGTACTGAAATACTCCATCGGTATAGTGCTGCTCGCAGCACTATTAAAATGCTGTACTTCAGTCCTGGAGTCTGTTTATAACCTTGATGTTCAAGCAACACTATTTTGTACAGTGTGACGGAGATCAGTTTCAAGAATATGGCAAAATCTCTGCTATGTAACTGCAGTGAATCTGATCTACAGTAAGCACCACGATTTCAACAATCCACTCACATATGTCATTGACAAATGGTCTGGGTGCAGCGTGAGGAAACTGAATTTTCATCGTGTTCACCCGCTGGTAGACTACAATTTGTGTGTGAATTAAATATTATATTTGGCAATAACTAACTATAGGTGGAGTGTATTCACGTTTTGTGAGGGTGGAAGGTTTGTCGAGAAAGCACAAATTTAACTCTTACACTGCGTAGATCTCACACTGAGGCTAGACATGTTGTGTTGTTAATGCCAGAGGGTCTACTCCCATTAGTCCTGGATCCGTAGGACCGAGGACCCGGGCCTCCTTCGACCAAGGAGTTACCGAGCAGTTCCAAAAGGGCGCCCAGCGCCTCCGTGGGGCTTTCCATAGGGTAAGACCTAGAGACTAACAAGCCCCCCCCCCCTATCTGGTCCTGTGGACTCAAGACGGGATGGAAGTTGATACGCCACTTACACACGCCAACTCCAAATTGGGAAGGCTACCGATATGACCTCGGTGGGGCCGCCTGGTGATCTAGCACACCTTCTACTAGCTATGCTGGCTAGCACGCGGGAGTATTAATGGCTTCCCTCAACCCCGTCCGGAGACGTATCCGTTCTCCCACGGGTTCCGAACAACTCCCTATCAGGGAGGGGCTCGAATATTCGGCCCGAGGTTCCTCTAGTAACGTCAGAGGTACCACGAGTACTAGGGGTCCGCAGCGCCCGCACCTCGGCAGCTGAAGGGGACGGATCCGCTCCCCTACGGGGACTGAGGCTAAACAAAGAACTTTATATCTGAGTGTAAGCTTTTAATAAAAGAGATATGCTCGTGATATATTAATGCTTATTATAAATGGGAAAATGCCGCTGATATCATAATGACTTGTACTGCTGTCTGAAATGAGGGGTTCCGTTCTCAATTTCTTCTGTTAGAGATATTCTCCTGCACACCATATTATTTCCCGCACTTCTTCTTTCATTGGTATATGTTTACGTTTTTGAATGGCTGCGCTGTCTTTTGGACAGAATTACTTACTTTTAACTTTTAAAGGCTTTTCCACTTCCTAGCAGTTGCCATGTTTCCTCCTGTATTCGTCTAATCGCTTGTATTATTATACCTCCTCTCCAGACGAGTCGTCCTGGAGGTGACCTATTTATTACTTTCTTAGGCCATCTTTCCTGAGACATGCACTTCACCTGTCCGTACCATTTTATAGATTTATTTCCTAATCTATCACTGATTCTTCAATATTTAATCTTTTCAAAATGATACATTTCTGATTTTTCATTACGCGAAATGCATAAACTCCTTCGTAATCCATCCATTTCAATAGCTTTTATCCGACTTTTTTGTCTTTCATTTAGAGTCCAGTTTTGTGCACCATGAACTATAACACTCTCAACAAAAGTTTTAAGAATCATCTGTTTTGTCCAATATCGAATACATAACACTCCAGTTAGTTGTTTAATCGCCGAACGAGCCTGGATTATTTTATTGTACGTAGTTAAATATTCATTCGAAGTTTTAGCACAACTTTAGATGCTCACAACACGCGCACAGATTCACAGACGTAAACACAAGGCAAATAATCATGTAAATAGACTGATGCAAACGATCTCATGAGTAAAGAGGTACTCTCTAATTGATGCAAGCTCGGGTTACAGGAAGGCAATGTTTACATTGCAACGATAGCAGCAGAAATGCAGTTTATGTTACTGCTGCTTTGCTCGTCAGGCAGATGGTAATCATGAGTTAAAAGGATATCGGCAACAAGGTTTTTATGTTTACAATTAAGAAAACGTCTTAGCTCTAACTGGTCCTTCCTTCCGTTGCTAACATTATTCTTTTTTGTTGAATTTTTATTTCAATTGCTCAGCAGAGTTGGTGCTGTACAAATTGTGGAGCTATATACATAATATACATAATAAAATTAAAGTATACAGGGATAGAGGATACTCATATTAGAGTCCTCAAGCAAACTGGTCTGATTAGTGTGATTATAAATTAAATAACTTCTTCATTACAGAATAAATAAACATTATAGAAATAAAATGTCCTGTGGCAAGCGTGCCTTCAGTCTTGGTGCAACATAAAGCCGACGTCCCAGTTGGAAGAATAAAGCACCCGATACATAAGGAAGGTGAGCAAAGAATCTGCTTGTAATTTTTTGTTGTTGTAATTTACGTCCTCCAACGTTAAGTCATATCCGACGATGAATGGAATGGATGAAATGATTCTCAAATGAGTCCGGGGTCCATGGAGCTTAGAGTTACCCAACATTCGTCTTACAGGATAAGGGAAAACCCCGGAAAAACCTTATCCAGGTAACTCACCCTGACCGAGATTCGAACTCGGGACCTCTTGAACGTCAGGCAGACATGCTACCACCACGTTACCAAGGCGGGCTGCTTGTCGTTGTAGAGATGTACTCATTAATGCTGACTATGTCCAATTCTCTATGCAGCTGTGCATTCCGAATGTACCACGGGGCGTTAACGGACAATCGTAATATTCTGTTTTGAAACACCTGGAGTTGGTGAATATGAGTAGGTGAAGCACATCCCCATACAGGACTGGCATATAGAAGAAGTGGTCGTAGAATACTGTTGTATAGTAGCAGCGTACATTCGACTCGTAAAGAGGATATGCGGTTGAGGATGTTGAGTCCAGAGGTTCTACTCCCATTAGCCTTGAACCCGTAGGAACAAGACCCGGGCCTCTTTCTACCAGGGAGTTATCCGAGCTGTCCCTTAAAGGGCGCCCGGCATCCTCCGTGGGGTTTTCCGTAGGGCAAGGCCTAGTTTCCTAACAAGCCCCCCCATCTGGTCCTAGGGACACAAGACGGGACGGAAGTGGATACGCCACTTACGCGCGTCAACACTCAAGGTGAAGACTACCGATATGACCTCGGTGGGGCCGCCTGGTGATCTAGCATACCTTCTACTAGCTAAGCAGGCTAGTACCCGGAAACTTAATGGCTTCCCTCAACCCCGTCCGTAGACGTACCCAATCTCCCACGGGTATCGGGAACACACTGCCCCCTCGAGACCATCCCAATCCGAACAACTCCCGAAGGAGGGGCTCGGCTGTTCGGCCCGAGGTTCCTCTAGTAACGTCAGAGGTACCACGAGTGCTAAGGGTCCGCAGCGCCCGCACTTTGGCAGCTAAAAGGGACGGATCCCTTCCCCTACGGGAGGTTGAGGATGGGATACAACTTGTGAAGACGAGCATAGCCTTGATTTAGTTTGCTTTTGATATGTGTACTCCATATCAGCCGACGATCAAGATGGACGCCAAGATATTTGACTGCACAATCAGAGGTAACCAGGGGACTTCAGTGTTACAGAGTCGTATATTTGCCGTAGGAGCAGGCCTGCGCAAGGTGAAAAGCTTAAGCAGACATTTGCTTGGACGAAGTGCGATACGCCAGCGAGATAACCAGTGCAGGAAAATGTCCAGAGAAGATTGTAGGGTTGCAACGGCAGTTTCAATAGAGAAGTGCGAGGTAAAGATGACTGTATCGTCAGCAAACAGTGCGGTACTTGTTGCAGGAAGTTCAGGCATGTCTGCAGTATATAGACTGTAAAGAAGAGGCGCAAGGACGCTACCCTGGGGCACGCCGGCTAAAATAGTACGGGGTGAGGAATGCGTTGAACCAAGACGCACAGAAAATTCGCGTTTCTTGATTGGCGTCGAGCATGGTAGCCAGCCCTGATTGGATGAGGTCCAGCTTTGTATAGCGTGCCTCCTCAATACAGAAACATTTTCTCTACACCTTCCACCATTTTGGTTCTGATGTCATTCTTATTCCTGGTGAACTGAACTAAAGATGTAACTGTAACCTCTTAGCACCAAACAGAATAAAAAAAAACATTTATAATCTCGGCATCGGGCAAAACAGGCATAGAGCTAACTATTCAACACCCTATTTATCGCGTTTAGTTTTTGAATGATTATGCAAGCAGCAGAAAACAGCAAAATTAATATACAGTGTGGTGCACGAAATGCCATAAATTCCAATTGTGTATTGAATATGTTATTTGCAGTTTGGCAACGTTGCAATTTTGTGACGATTAGTCCTAGTTTCTGCATGGGTCAGCAGAAGAAAGATGTTGCCAATATCACGCAAGTAGTATAGAATTGAGAGAATCAGCACAGTGTAGATAAGATGTTGAACTCTCCTCTGTGTTAATATATGAGTGATGTAGAATGCTCATTGATTTAGAACTCTCCTATATGAAAATCGAGTTGTAAAAGAAGGGGAGTGTTGGCGTAGTGCCGTTCTCCCCTGTGCAGTGAGATGTTTTTGAGGGTTGGGATGATGATGATGATGATGATGATGATGATGATTGTGTGTGTGTGTGATGTGTAATGTGTGATGGGTGGGATGGGTAACGGGGGGGGGGGGGGTTCCGGGGATGTTTGAATTAAATGTGAATTCTTTTCGATGTGTGTGTGTGCTTGAACTCTCATGTATGAATATCGAAGTCTAGGGTTCGATATTGTGATGGGGCGGGGTGGGTAACGGGGGTTCCGGGGATGTTTGAATTAAATGTATTGATAGTAATTCTTCGATGACTGTGCTTGAACTCTCATGTATGAATATCGAGTCTAGGGTTTGATATCTATTACGTTCAGTGCTTCGATGTCTGTGCTTGAACTCTCATGTATGAATATCGAGTGTAGGGTGTGATATCTATTACGTTTAGTGTATGATATATGATGTAGTATCGTTATTCTTTAGATAAAAGAATATCGAGAGAATGATTAGGTATGTTTACTGGGAGAGATTTATGAAAATAAATGTAATAAGACATTCTGGTAAGGGGTGTTCCCTATGCAGAATCTCTCCTTGAGCTATTGTATCCAAGAGCGATGTAAAGGTTAAGAAAAGGTTAAATTCCATTCCCACATCGAGGTACGAGAAAATATAAATCTATTCCACATTGATGAAGTATAAGAATGGAAATGTAAATCTATGTGAGAGGGTCGCATGACAAAGAAATGTCCCCTCTAAGCATGATAAAAGTGGTACGTAGCAAATGCAAATAAAAATAAAAGCACTACCCATCTCTTTAAGAATGATAAAAAAAATATTGAGAGAAAAGTATAAGAATGCAAATGTAAAGCTGTTTGAAAGGGGTTTCATGATAAAGGAACGCACCCTCTAAGCACGATAACTTAAAAAGAATATTCCCTCTAAGCATGATAAAAGTGGAACATAACATCGAAAATAAAATAAAAGCACTAACCATCTATTTAAAAATGATTAAGATAACGAGAGAAAAGTATCTCATCTTTAAGTATATATGAGTAATACAAAACTGATCAATCAATATGATAATATATATACGCAACTAGGGATCTATAGTGTAGATATCCTAACTATCCATGGTAAGATATCACCCTCCATATAAAAATTGTCTAGAAAATCTCCCCTCAGTATTACGAATACTCCACTGAACGTCATCCCTTTTGGTATGTGGGTCAGAGAAAAAAAGAGTTAATCTCTCCAGACTGGTGACAGGGGTGGTCAAAACATTCTTATTGCTGTAGCGAAGTCTAACTTTGTCAAATAACGTTAGGAAAAAAAAAGAATATATTTTAAAATTAAACGAATGAATCTATATATTTGTATGAATGATGAAACAATACTATGAATGTGTTAGTATACCAAATGTAAAAAAATCAAATGTTCAGAAAAATATATTTTGTACAAGTATGTGTGTGTAAAGAAATGTGTAATTATATCCCCCCCTCCAAGATGTAGGGAACGAATCACAGTTAGTGTGCGCACGCAACATGGTGTTTGGGAAGGAGAGATACGGTTGGAGGGGGTGTAAAAAATGATGAATCTATATAAAGTTTAAACTATGATAATAAAGTTACTAGTATTACCTTCGAACTTATAACGTAGTCACAACTACTTTAAACACATAGCGTAATATGTAGACAGTAACACCTCTCCCGGACGGAGGGGGGGGGGCGGAGCATCTGTTAATAAATACCGCGGCACGGATGAGTGAGGAGGCAGTCGATTCTCTGGAAATATGGATCCTACAGGTAAGATAGAAAAGTTGTATATTGTAAGTCATTTTTTTATCTCTGTTTACGAAGAATGTTGAAGTAATACTGATTCGTGTGTGCTTATATGTATGTTTCAGATCATGAGATGCTACAGCTAAATCAACTAGCTGAAGGTGGAACACATCTTCCCACAAAGAAACTACGTGAATTAGATCAGTCCGTTCAACACATCATTCGATCCGTCAAAACCGTGAAGACCAGATATGGTGAACGGGTCGTCGTCGAAACATCAGATTTCCAAGTCTTCCTCCCGGAGAGATTCAAACATATGACCGCAGCGCAGAAAGATCTACTAAATCGTGGTGACTGCATACTCCAATACCATGGCGAGGAAACACTAGAAAGTGGTTTCAAACGACATAAATTGTCTTTTTTAAGCAGCCCGTAATGTCGTCAAAAGGTGAGTACAATTATTGAATAAAATTTCATAAAAAAAAGTGATAATGTAGTTACTTGCATGTAAATGTGAAATCGTACATGTTGTATTAGAACTTAAAGTGTTAATTATCGCACGTCATGTAGTATTAGTAATTGAATGTAGTTACTTGCATGTACGTACATGTTGTATTAGAACTTAAAGTGTTAATTATCGCACGTCATGTAGTATTAGTAATTGAGAGTGAACGTTGTAGGGTTAATTTTCATGTGTAATAATTACGTACATGTGAATATCGTAGTTCAGTTACGTTATTTCACATGCATGTTAGTTACGTTTGTTTGTTACACGTAAAAGTAACGTTGTAGGTGAAAAAAGAACGTTAATTTATATGTGTAAAACGTACATGTGAATATCGTAGTTCAGTTACGGTATTTTACATCTATATGGTTTACGTTGTGTGTTTTTATCATTTATGTAAGGGAGAGAGCATTACGTAAAACAGTTACATACTATCTGAATATTGTAGTTACGTGATGATAGCAATAATTGTAAAATACATAATCATTATGTAACTATTTTCATATGTAAAAGTTACATGCATGTTACGTTCTACGTAAAGTATAGAGTTTACGTAAAATTGAGATTCATACATGTAAAAGTTATTAACATGTATGTTATTTCTGTTACCACCTTACATACATGTAAATCAATGTTCCCGTATGTAAAGTTAATCGAATGTTGTAATTGCTTTTTTCAGAAACGACGACAAGATGCTCCGATACTGCCACTGGACAACCCTCGATTCAGCAAGATGAAACCTGTTCGAACGTGACCCAGGCTGAACGATTACGATGTATTCACAGTGAGTCTGCTTTCAAAAAACGATTAACCACCTACGAAATTCACAACTGTGTTAATATACTTGACCCCGTTATATTCTTAGCAGAATGCAAACCTTTAATTTTGAATGAAATTGATAAGGGCTTAAACATGTATAAATCAGGTCTTAAGATAGGATCCTGTTTATCCTGTCAATATGTCATAATATCACAAGAGAGCGATAATATTCATACATTTGACTTTAACAGTAAACTTGAGGTGATATTGCAATCTACAGATAAATCTATATGGTATGAAGAGAAGATTGTACAACCTATACTAGATCATATGGATAATTTTGAATCGCGTACCAGCTCAAAAGCTTTATACAGTATTGAGAAATTAACAATATATGTGACACAATACGATTCATTGAATGCAGGGATGTATACTGAATTACCCGACTTTATAAAATCGAAGAGAGCTGTTATTAACATTCGTAATACTGATAAATATTGCTTTGCATACTGTCTGTTAGCATCCAAATACCCAGTAGAAAGTAACAAGAATCGACCCACCTCCTATAAAAGATATGATTTTCGTAACGAATTTAACTTTGAGAATATAACATTCCCCGTATCATTGAAAGATGTAGAAAAATTCGAGAATCAAAATTCAAATATTTCAATAACGATATACGGTGTTGAAAATAAATCGATTATTCTCTTATATCAACCAAGAGAGATAAAATCACATCATGTTAATCTTTTAATGTATAAAAGACATTATTGTCTGATAACAGACTTGTCACGTTTGCTAGGAAAGCAGCTAACTAAACATAATGGGCGAAAATGGTTATGTAACAATTGTAACTTGTATTTCACATCAGAATCACGTTTAAATAGCCATAAAAAGAGGTGTGTGATGAATCAAATTATCAGAATGCCCGAGGCTGGTAAAACTGATCTCGTTGAATTTAACGCATATTCGAAATGTCTAAAAGTTCCATTCGTGGTTTATGCAGACATAGAATGTATCTTACGTAAGGTAGATTCGTGTCAAGATGTATCGAGTAAAAGCTGGACACGTAGCATTCATAAACATGAAGCGTATGCAATTGCATTACATTTGGTCTGTAGTTATGATAAAAATTTAACACGTTTCAAATCATTTGAAGGTCCATATGCAATTGAAAATTTTCTTAAAGAATTAACGTTAATTGCAAATCAGGTCATTAATATATATGCTAATAAAATTGAAATAAGTATGAGAGATGTGGATGAGCTAGAATATCAAAATGCAACACGATGTCACATATGCAAACGTGAATTTCTTAACTCTTGTATAAAGGTTCGTGATCATTGTCATTTGACTGGAAGTTACGTTGGCCCAGCTCATAAGCACTGCAATTTAAATAGGAAAATGCCAGGATTCATACCAATATTCTTTCATTGCTTGTCAAAATACGATGCTCATTTCATAGTAAAGAAACTAGGTTACGATACGGAACCTATCAACTGTATTGCACAAACTTCTGAAAATTACTTATCCTTTAGCAAAAGATATACAAATTCGAATGGAATGAGTATATATCTAAGATTTCTGGATAGCTATCGTTTTTTGGATTCAAAACTTAGTAACCTTTCGGATATGTTAGAAGCAGATGATTTTCATTATACCAATAATATGTACACGAATCCTTTGCATAGACAACTGATGAAACGTAAAGGTGTCTTCCCGTACACGTATGTGGATTCTATAGAAAAATTATACGAGAATAGTCTACCATCCAAACATCAGTTTGATCATGTAAGCGATGAGGATTATAGTCATGCTAGAACGGTATGGAATGAATTCAATGTTAAAAACCTGGGTGAATATTTAAATATATATCTTAAGTGCGATACATTAATACTAACGGACGTGTTTGAACGCTTCCGTGAATTAAGTATCGGTTTGTACGGACTCGACCCGTGTCAGTATTACACACTTCCCGGGTTAGCCTATGATGCAATGTTAAGAACGACTGGTGTACAGATTTCATTATTAACAGATAAGACTATGCTAGATTTCTTCGAAAAAGGAATACGAGGTGGAATTTGCACTGTGTCCAAACGGTATGCAAAGGCGAATAACAGATACATGACTAGCTATGATAACACTCAACCAACTAATTATTTAATGTACGTTGACTGCAATTCTCTATATAGTTATACAATGGAAAATAATAGCTTACCATACACTGATATAAGGTGGCTAACTGATGCTGAAATTAAATTAATAGATTTTATGTCTATTACAAGTGATTCTGACGTGGGATATGTGTTGGAAGTAGACTTTAAATATCCACAGGAACTTCATGATATACAAAATGATTTGCCATTATGCCCTTTGAATGAAATCGCGCCAGGTGATAAGTATACAAAATTGCTAACAACATTGAATGATAAAAATAAATACGTATTACATTATCTCAATTTTCAACAATGTGTTAAACTTGGTTTGATTCCATCGCGTATACATAGAGTAATAGGTTATAAACAATCTAACTGGATAAATCCTTACATTGAACTCAACGCTCGTAAACGTATTGAAGATAAGACGAAATTTGGTCAAAATCTATGGAAGTTAATGAATAATTGTGTTTATGGAAAATTTATAGAGAATGTAAAACGTTATAATTCATTTCATTTAGCTACCAGCTGGAAACGAGCGCGTAAATTGTTAGCTCGACAGACATGTATAAGGTACGTGATTTTTGATGAAAATTTAATAGGTATAGAATTGGTCAGAGATGAAATATTGATGAATAAGCCATTATACATAGGACAAGCAATCCTGGATCTATCCAAACATAAAATGTATGATTTTTATTATGAAATTCTGAAGAAAAAATTGAAAGATGTAACTTTAATCTATACGGACACGGATGCTTTTCTCTTTGAATCTAGCTGCGATATATATGAATTTATTAAAACCAATATACATTTATTCGATACATCGAATTATCCAATGGATAATGTGTATGGTATTCCGTTAGCAAATAAGAAAATTTCAGGATTATTCAAGGATGAGCTAGCCGGTAGAGTGATGACTGAATATGTAGGGCTGAAATCGAAATTATATAGTTATCGATATGATACTGAAGTGATTAAAAAATCAAAAGGTGTAACAAAAGATTCGATGAGATTCATAACCTTTGAACAATATCTCTCATGTATTACACATCCTGACACTATACATCGAAGCATGCAGACATGTTTCAGAAGTTATAAACATGATGTTCATACTATTGAATCTAATAAGATAGCTTTAAGTGGTATCGATACAAAACGATACATTCCCAATAATTCATTTTCAACATTAGCATGGGGACATTATGCTATAGAAAGTTGTCAAGTGTAAATTTCTTTTTCTTATCTCAATAAAGCATAGATTCAACTGAGTTAAAAGGTATTACTAGGCCACGATAATAACATATTACTGTATTTCAAAAAATAAAATAATTGAGTTTCAAGTATAATTGTAAAGTGTGTTACAACTGAGTTAAAAGGTATTACTAGGCACATGATAATAACATATTACTGTATTTCAAAAAACGAAATAATTGAGTTTCAAGTATATTTGTAAAGTGTGTTACTAATTACATGATAATAACATATTTACTTCATTTGAAAGATAACGTGTTGCTTTTTTTATGTTTATGTTAGGGGTGAAGGAATATTTTTTCCTATTCATGTCGTTTTGAAATGTTAGATAGCAGAAATCAATGAAATGTTAATTCAACTATAATCATGTATGATTTTTTATTAAAATATATTTACTAATTATATCAAAATGTTATTATCATGTCTCCGTTAAGGGGTGAGGGGAGATTTATATATATCAATGTGAACTAGCATGTACAAAGGCTCTTATTTCAGCTATAATCATGTATGATGTTTGTTTAACGTATATTACTAATTACTTCAAATTGTAATTATCATGTTTACGTTAAGGGTAGGTGAATTTATATATACTCAATGTGAACTAGCATGTACGTTATGTTAAAATCTCTACAATTAAATGTTAATTCAACTATAATCATGTATGATTTTTTTTTAAAGTATAAAAATGTTATTATCATGTTTAAGTTAAGGAGATGTGAATTAGCAGTTACAGAAGATTTTTAAAAAAGTATAAAAATGTTATTATCATGTTTAAGTTAAGGAGATGTGAATTAGCAGTTACAGAAGATGTCAGGAATCAATGTGAACAAAAAAAAATCAAACACAATATATCATTAAAATTATATTTCTTTATTGAGTTGTGTGTTTTTTTATTTATACAATGTCCACCTCATTAATCCATTCACGGGTAGGAAATCCTAACCATTTCAACAGAATCCTATCACCACGACGTCTGATGATCCTTTCAACTAAATACGTGTCTGGATATTGAGTTTTCTGTAATTCATAACCGTAGAATGCTCCTTCAATCAGTTTACCCTCCAGATCCTCGATGAGATAGGTCAATGGATGTGTCCTTTGCACTGTACGTACCCTAAAGACTTCAACACTCCAATTTGGTAGATAACCTTTCTCCATAACACCTTTATGCTTAGAAATCCTCACGTAGTCACCAACACGATGAAGCCTAGATCTTCGCTTCTCACGCAGACTTCTATCATATTTGTAGACGCTGAGCAGGAGAGAATTATCACGAACTTCTACAGGCTTCATACGAATCGTTCGATGGTAAGTATTATTGTAGGTATGAATAATTCTAGGTAGTATGTTTATCCATTGATATGAGCCTTGAACAATAAATTCCTTATGCAAAATCAGTTTGATCGTTCTTATTAAACGTTCCACTGCAGCAGCCTTAACGTGTGTGAATGTACTGTAATGATTAATATTATTACGATTCATTAGTTCGCGGAAATGTTTATTGTAAAACTCCCTTCCTTTATCAGATTGAACATTCTTCGGAAACGATTCCATTTCATTCAATATCTCCTCCATAGCAGTCGAAACGTTAATACCACTTTTATCACGTAATGGTCGTGCATAAGCCATCTTGGAATAAAAATTGCATGCAAGAAGAATATACTTATAATTCCTATTGTCTCTTGCATAATTAGACATGTCCATAAGATCTATTTGTACTAAATCGTTCATTCCTTTGCTTATGATCTTACGACGTAAAAATCGTCTTCTAGCTGGTGCATGTAACTCGGTTGCAATGCGACGTTTTATCATGCTATAATTTTTGATGTTTTAAGTTCTGTAATAATTTCTTCTATCTCGGGTGAGTGATTCAAATTACCTGCATCCCTCGACGCAACTAATAATCTTAATCTGTTTATTATTTCATTCGGATCGTTCCAGTAGACGTAATCTAATTTTCTCTGCGGTACATGTTCTTTCCAACGTAAACCAAATCCAGTTCGATTACTAACAAGGTCACGAATGATATGACGATACTTGAACCCTCGATTTGCTCTTAAACGTCCATCTCTTGAATAACCGTGTCTGTAAACTTGAGTATTCTGTAAGATTTGCGAATACACGTCTAAATCATCATCTGTGTACGATGTCTTGCGAGGTAAACGTTTAAATAATAATTCATATAAGCCTGCTGTGGGTTCATACGTTTCTGTTCCTATCTGAACACCATCAGATTTAAACACAACTGTCTTGTTACCCAATTTATACTCATTATCCTCGTAACGTATGCCGTAAGTATTGTCCATGTCACTCGAACTAGCAGTTCGAACCTTGTGTAGATACTTTGACACGAGATCAGATCCGTTAGCATCATCTGTAGTTTCGTCGTCGTTGTT
Organism: Mantis religiosa; assembly: GCA_030765055.1. Lineage (NCBI taxonomy): Eukaryota > Metazoa > Arthropoda > Insecta > Mantodea > Mantidae > Mantis > Mantis religiosa. The sequence continues at coordinate 204,079 of JAUKNK010000065.1, forward strand.
GTCTTGGTGTGCTTTCGCTATTACTTTCAATGGTTCGGTTACAGGTTGAAGAACTTCAGACATGACTCGTTGCGTTTCGAATTTCATTCCTTTGAGAGAACGTAACTTTTCTCTTATTGCCCTACTGTGACGGGCAATGGATTCCTTAAGTCTTATAGCTTCAACATCCATATCGAAATGAATGTATAATTAATCAGCTACTGCTAATTTATATGAAACTATCAGTTCTATACTTAATATATGACCATCTTTAGCACGTCCGACTGGCGCTGTAAACGATAGAATATCGCCAGTTTCAACTCTTACAGGATATCTTTCAACTAATCTTCCGTTTATTGCAAACAATGTATCATTTACAGCATGCGGATGTACCGATGATACGATGGAACACGAGAGTACACTTCCATTTCCAGGAACTTTATAGTATTCGAGTCCCGATGTTAACGTATACCTTAAAGAGGGACCTCGAAACGGACGTGTTTGCAATGAAATTATGAGTTGTGCTTTCAATTGTTGTAACATAGTGTTTACAACATTTCTCATTCGTGTTTTCATAGTATGAATATCATTATTTATAGTGATTAGTTTATTATCAAGTTCCGTTTGTCGTGCGGTTAGTTCTTTCACTTCTTTTTCTACAGCTGTAGTAATAGTCTCGCTAGCGGAGGTGATTGTTCTAGTTAACTGACTTTGTAATTCATTCTGTTTCCGTGTAATAGTATCGACAATGTTTGTTATAGTCTCAGTTAAACCCGTTTGCAATTCATTATGTTTCTGTATAAAGAAATGATTAACATAACTCATGGTGACTGCATCACTATCATCTATCGGTTCGGCTAAATCCTTCAATCTCTTCATTCGAAATGATAGAGTTTCATTAGAGTCGTGAATTGGAATCCTATCATCTACATATTTTTTATTAGGAACGTCGTGTTCGTGAAGGGGGTCCAACAGCGTTTTCATTCTTATACCATCTATAATGACATTATTTTCGGAATCACGTTTAAATGCATATTTACTTAAGTACTCCATTAAATTGTTGTATTGGATGTCGAGCGATTTTTGTATGTGATCCCTAAGCATAGCTTCAAACTCGCCCATACGCTGATACGAGGTCTGCTCGCTGAAGATCTGCATTCGATTCTCGACGTCAGCCGTATGCGTATCCACATAACGTTTAGTCGATGCATCGTCACCTTCTTCAGGGTCGTGAATATTGCACAACCGCTTTCCCTTGAATCGATAGTTTCCCGATCCATCTCTAGTTATGATATATCGATTGAACACACCCCTAGAGGGTATGATTCTTCGGGATCCGAACCTGTCGATACTCATTGCTTAAGTGATGGATTATTCTATTTATTCATTCTGATAAAGCGATCAAAACCGTGACGGTAGCGTCCCTCGTTCAGTTGATATTCTGGTACTATAACAACAAAGGATCGTTCATCACTCTCCCATATATGTTTACACATATTCTTAAATTCATCATAGGACATATCGGTATTTACATAATCTTCGTATATATGTTTTAAATTGAGATTATCCTGTCTAAAGAATATAATCATATTTGCATTATCTCTAATTAAATGTTTAGGTACTTTAGCATATGATTGTGCTAAATATATAGCATCGACATTACGATGTCTACCCATACTGTAATATGAAGCTATCTTACCCTGTTTTTCATTTATCACATCATCAAATACGAATATCGAATTTTCTCTAGCATCTGACGTTTGAATTACTTTATCACCATCATCGAACGTAAATACACCTATATCGGGTATAGTTTTCAGTAACCTGAGTAAATATCGATATTTAGGTTGTTGCAACGATTTCGAGTATATGTAGAGGTTTTCTAATCTCAGACCATTCTCGTGAATAAGCAGGTTGAGTAAAACGTTCGTTTTTCCAGCATTTGAACTACCAAGTATGAGCGCTCTAACGTTACTCGGAAACAACGTACCGTGTCGTCCTTTGCGAATGTCATCCTCGAAATCTAACACCTGTATGGGTAGCGTACACTTTTGCTTTACTATCTCCATATCGCGACTAATACTTATAAAGCATAAGTTTTGTCTTTTATTTCGTTCGTGATAAGGGCAATCTATGTCTTTACTGGATTTAGCCAATCGTCATAGGAATCGTATACTTATAAAGCGCACGTTTTGCCTTTTTTATTTCATAGTGAGACATGCGCTCTACACGTGCACGCAAAGGTTCGGGAATTCTTAATTCCTTGATTAATTCATTACCATTTGAGGCACATTTACCGGGTTATCGTTTCTGCGGTCCCGGAACGAAACTACATAAACGCTTGCAGAGAGGTGACTTACCGGTGAACGGGTTAGATTCAGCGTGTCTCGATCACGATCGGGCTTACGCAGAGAGTACTGATACAGAATCTCGTCGTCTAGCCGATAAGGTGTTGGTAGAGAAAGCTTGAAGACGTGTAAAGTCTGCCGACGCTTCTTTGGGCGAACGACTTGCAGCTCGACTTGTGACTACACTTATGAAGGGTAAATTGGCAGCGGGCGCTGGCATGCGTAAACGTCGCAACAAGAGAGGTGGTTTCTTACCTTTGCTACCACTTTTAGCAGCTCTAGGTGCAGCAGGTGGTCTAGCTGGAGGTGCTGCTCAGATTGCTACGGCTGTCAATAAGAAACGTTCGGATGCAAAACAACTTGCGGAATTAACACGTCACAACGAGCGCATGGAATCTTTGGCTCAGGGCAAAGGTCTTCGCCGTAAGAGACGTCGTAAGGGTAGAGGATTATATCTTCGATCAAAAAAACTCGGGGCGAGGCCTATATTTATCCCGGAAAAAGCCCTGAGTGCTAACGAGATCGATTCGTATGCACGACGTCTACACATTCCACATTTTAGAGGTGTCTACATGATCGATAAACTACCTCCACGTCCTCGATACTATGAGAGAATAGTAGTGAATCTGGATACATCTAATAACCCTGGTACACATTGGGTTGCTGTACGTAAGGATGGTGACGTTGCCTACTACTTTGACAGTTTCGGCGATCTGAGACCTCCGGAAGAGATAGAAACGTACCTTTCGGGTGTCAAGCTCCTATATAATACGACGAGATTTCAAGATTTCGATTCTGTGATTTGCGGTCACTTGTGCCTTCAGTTTCTCCTCGATGAGTTACACGATCACCGTGAGTGGTAGTGATACCAGCTTCTCTACATTTCTAAATCCACCATTACATCTGGATCCTAACGGACATTACGAGATAGCTCTATTGAATTTTGAGACTTTTTACTCAATTCCGAATGTGGACGAGAGTAATAATCTATTCCATTACGTTCGCGATGGAAAAGTCGAACGTATAGTAATTCCACCGGGTACTTATGAATTGGATGATATCGCCAGATTGATCAAGGATGCTCTCGACATCGGTGACGACTTTATTCTACGTGCTAATAATAACACCATGAAATCAGAAATTCAATCTCCCTATATTATCGACTTTAGTCGTGAGAGATCTATTGCTTCACTTCTCGGTTTCGCCTCTAAACAGAGGGTACCGGCAAACGTGCTGACCGAGTCTAATGATTTGGTTAACATATTCAAAGTCAGCATCATACGTATCGAGTGTAGTCTTGCAACGGGATCTTTCATCAATGGTAAAAGTGGTCATTCTCTGTATGAATTTTTCCCATCGGTACCTCCAGGTTATCATATTTCGCAGGAACCATCAAGTCCTATATATTTACCAATCATCGATACGAATCTCATTGATCATCTCGACATTAGAGTGGTAGACCAGAACGGCGATAAGTTAGATTTCAGGAACGAAACCATCACTGTACGATTGCACATACGTCGTAATGGGTATAAGTTTTAAGAGACGATGCTATATTAAAAAACATCTCTCGAGATTGACCTCTACTCGATCATCGACCCGCAAGCTAATCACGTCGTCTAATCGACAATTTCTCGCTAACTTAGGCTTCAAGGTTCTATGATGGATGTGTTGGACGTGACCGGGATTCCGACCTTTGATGATAAGATCAGTAAGGAGGAAGAACACGTATTCCTACCGTACAATAGTCAGCTCTCGATGTGAACGATGAAATTAGAATTCCATGTCAAGCTGAAGATTTGTACACGCTTCCTAGTAGAAGTTATCTCTACATTGAGGGGACTCTCACTAAACCCGACGGCACCGTTGCCACATCGAAATTGAGTAACAATGCTATGGCATTCCTATTCGATGAGATTCGTCTGGATATGAATGGAACGACTATTGATAGAACTAGGAATCCGGTCATTTCATCAACGATGCGTAACTATGCTGCACTGAATGAACTGGAATCGAATCGTTTACTAAATGCTGGATGGATCTATCCTGGAGGTGTGGTAGACATCGTGAATACATCGAATGGTATCTTCAATGCTATCGTTCCTCTTTCGATGTTGCTGGGTTTCGCCGACGATCACAAGGAGGTCATACTTAATAGCAAGTTTGAACTTATTCTCATTAGATCTAAGGATTCTAATAATTGTATCATTGGAAACGATCCTACAACCATACAACTAACTAGACTCGAATGGAGGATGCCTGTACTTCGACTTTCAGATTCTGAACGAGTTGATAAACTTAAACTCGTCAAATCGGATAAACCTCTACACGTCGCATTTCGAACCTTGGACCTTCACACTCAACCTGCTGTACCTCAAACTAAAGCGTTCACATGGAACATTGCAACCACGACTAAACTTGAAAAACCACGTTTCGTCATAGTCGGTGCACAAGTGGATAGATTGAATCATCTCGCTAAGGATGCTTCTCTATTTGATAATTGTAATATCACCAATCTGAAACTTTATCTCAACAGTGAATCTTACCCCTATCACGATATGAATTTGGATTTCGCCAATTCGAAATTTGCATCTCTGTATGATCAATATTCCAAATTTCAATCATCCTACTATGGAAAGGAGAATTACCCTCTTTTGAAAAGGAACGACTTTCTGAAATATGCACCGCTATTCGTCATCGATTGCTCTCATCAACCTGAGGATACTGTGACGGGGGCAGTGAATGTCAGATTGGAAGTTCAAGCATCGTCAAATTTTCCTGCACAAACTTCATTATTCTGTTTAATTATTCATGATAAATTATTCACTTATAAACCATTAACTCATGTTGTACAATCTATCATATAGGTGTAATAAATAAAACATTACAAATTCAAATTATCTTTTTATTGACTTTAACATACATCTCCAATATCCTCTTCCTTGCACTCCTGCTTTTTGCATCATATGAACATAATGATTTATGAATATCATACAACTGATATAAATTTCTTTCAATATATGGAATTAGTCTTTTAAGTCCATTGAATGCAGTACTATTCAGATTTATACTGCCCACATTTAAACATGTATTCACAAACGTTATTTCTTGCATCTTATTCATGTATAACATTATATTAAATGCATATATTATATTTTCACTGTACGGTGCACATGGATGCTTACCATCTTTCAGATACGTATCCAAAACACACAAATTTGACATTATTACCTCCCAATCCTCTTTTGTAATATACACAAACGTATCGTCATTTGTGTCTTTAATGTAAAGTGATGGGAGTTCATTGTATAATCCTATGTTCACACGAAAGTCAATGCTGATGGAGATGTCGTTATCGTTCATGCACACACTATTTACCATCACTCGCAACTTCCTCCTCTACTTCTTCTGCGAAGGGTGTGAAGGGTTCGAACATCATTATGATGAAACTGTCTTGATCGAACGTCTTCTTGGCTTTGACGATTCTCGGTTTGCAGTTCGTCTTCTTCTTTTTCTTGTCTCCTTTCTTACTGGATCTGCGGACATACACGAACTGTCTCAACATCGTGAATATTTAATACACTTGTTAACGTAAAACTCTTATTATTTTATACTCACTTTTCTATGACTTCCTCCTCGGGTTTCGATGTACCGATATCCTTAAACGGACGATCATTGTACGGACCGCACACATCTTCACCTTGATCCTGTTCGGACTGGCATGCCACATCTTCACTTTGGGCTTTACTGAAATAAACATATTTATCATTAGTTATCTAACACATAACAACACTTTCACGTTAACACACAATTATAATTCTACTTACCCGAGGTACACTTTACAATTCTTTCCGCATTGAGCATAAGATGTGATCGAATCATGATGGGAAGGATTCTTGCAAATCACTTGATGCATCTTTCCATCACACGTTTCATCGTGGTGCTCAACCCAATGCTTTTGCAAATCTTCGAAATTGCGTAGATTCTCCCAGAATCTGGTATCACTTTCAATGATAGGTGTTGTTGTTCCACTCATCTTGACGTTGCGATGTGAAGTGAGAATGCATTCGTTCCCGAGTGAGCAGATGGGTGATGAAACGTGATCATACCTGTCTCCCCCCTCCCCATCCTATCGTCGATTGTACTTAACGGACGGAGGGTTTGTGTGAAGTGAGGACACGTTCGTTCCCGAGCTGGCGGGACAGGGTGAGACCTGTTAATTCGAATTTACTCACATATGCACAAATCTTGAGGAATGACAACACGTCATCACCCTTATACTTCAATGTGGAATAGATTTATATTTTCTCGTACCTCGATGTGGGAATGGAATTTAACCTTTTCTTAACCTTTACATCGCTCTTGGATACAATAGCTCAAGGAGAGATTCTGCATAGGGAACACCCCTTACCAGAATGTCTTATTACATTTATTTTCATAAATCTCTCCCAGTAAACATACCTAATCATTCTCTCGATATTCTTTTATCTAAAGAATAACGATACTACATCATATATCATACACTAAACGTAATAGATATCAAACCCTACACTCGATATTCATACATGAGAGTTCAAGCACAGACATCGAAGCACTTAACGTAATAGATATCAAACCCTAGACTCGATATTCATACATGAGAGTTAAAGCACAGTCATCGAAGAATTACTATCAATACATTTAATTCAAACATCCCCGGAACCCCCGTTACCCACCGCGCCCCATCACAATATCGAACCCTAGACTTCGATATTCATACATGAGAGTTCAAGCACACACACACACATCGAAAAGAATTCACATTTAATTCAAACATCCCCGGAACCCCCCCCCCGTTACCCATCCCACCCATCACACATTACACATCACACACACACACACACACACAATCATCATCATCATCATCATCATCATCATCATCATCCCAACCCTCAAAAACATCTCACTGCACAGGGGAGAACGGCACTACGCCAACACTCCCCTTCTTTTACAACTCGATTTTCATATAGGAGAGTTCTAAATCAATGAGCATTCTACATCACTCATATATTAACACAGAGGAGAGTTCAACATCTTATCTACACTGTGCTGATTCTCTCAATTCTATACTACTCACGCATGCTTGACTCCACCGCTTCAGTTTAGTAAAATGGCGGAGAAAGTGCGGTTGTCGCTAGAACACAAAGAGAAAACTGTCGTTTTACGCGGAAACGAAGAGTGTAGTGGACACTTAACGACGTTTTCGTGTTCATTTTCATACTAGGTTGGCCCTCTGCAGACAGTGTAAAGACTACCCACACAATTTGTAACTGACGGCCATATTTTAGGGCCAAAGAAACCTCGTGTCAACAAAATCCGTACTCCAGAGAAGATCAAGGCTGTGACACCAAGTCCCAGGAAATCCAAAAGACTAGCTTCGACCGAATTGGGCATCTCTTCTCTTCAAAGAAAACTTCATGCTGACGTGAACTTATTCCCATACAAAATGACAGTGTTTCTCAAACTGACAGAAAATGACAAGGTACTATGATTACAGTTTGCCACTTTGGCTGTTGCAAATGATGTCGTGATGTGGTTTTCTGATATACGTTCATTTGAACGGTAGCGTCAATAGGCAGAATATCAGATTCTGTGTACGAGACCATCTGGTGTCCTAATTGAGATTAAATGTTGCGGAGAAAGTGTTAGTGTATCGTGTGTGATTTCCAGTCATAGAAATATTGAGCCAACTTTTTTTTTCCAATGGCACAATTAACAGTGCGAACTACATAAATATGAATACGTAGAACAACTGCCGCAACTTTAGGCAATAGGGTTACTTAGGGAGACACAAAGGTTCATGCAAGAAGAATCTCGTCCTCAAACAGCAAACGTTATTCTGGATTTCCTGCACCAACATTTCGGGCTCTGTGTGATGTACCAATGATATAGAGAGCGGTTCAATATGAGTGCCACACAGCCCGGAGCACATTCTGATGATAAACGTCAAAAAGAAAAAAAAATTGACGTGCTTTATTTATTAAAATTTATACAAAAATGTTCTATGTATGACCTTTCGTACGCCATTCTGTATCTGACCTTCTGTAATCTAGGATGCTTCTATTTTTCTGTGCTTCAAGTTATTTACTGAGGCCCGCATTCGGGAGGCTCAGGTTCGATTCCCGTGGCCAACCTACTTGACCCTGGTTTTTACTTGGTTTTTCCCGGATCTTAAGGCGAATGCTCTATAGATTAATTACATCCCTCTATTTCTCCAACATCATTCCACATCATCTCTCCTTTGGTGGCCTCTTTCAGGGTAGAAGTGTCGGTGGGAGTCTCGGCGGTGAATGGCAAGATGATATGCTCTGATTAAAACTTCCTCCTCCGGTCTCCGAGCCCAGTCTGGTGAGGCCGTTTCCGGAACGCAGTCGGGTGATGTGACGGTAGTGCTGGCCTGCCGGAGAGTTTCCAACTGGCAAAGTGTCGGGAACCTGACCTCTGCACTATCGTGGCTCCTGGGGACGGCTACCCTCTGTCTCCTCTCGTCTCATCCTTCCTCCCGGGGATTCCCAACTTGGGGCATAGATCAAGACAAGTCGCAGTGCCGAATCCAATCCAAGTTAGTTATGACTCAGGCAGTTCTTTTGATCACTCACATTATCTATTGATCTCCATCAAAGTTCAAGGTTGAGTAGCAATCACGTAATCTTACTGATTGTAAGTGACACTTCAACCTATTGTAGCTTTATTCGTTTTATCAGCACAACATCTCCTATTTAATTAAATTCTTATGAGAACGTTTTTCTCCTCAAATAGCTATTATTATTATTATTATTATTATTATTATTATTATTATTATTATTATTATTATTATTATTATTATTATTATTATTATTATTATTATTATTATTATTATTATTATTATTATTATTATTATTATTATTATTATTATTATTATTATTATTATTATTATTATTATTATTATTATTATTATTATTATTATTATTATTATTATTATTATTATTGGTTCTCAACGTATCAGTAATTGGATTACGTAGTGCTCTACTTCTAACTACCAGTTTCTTTATTTATTTTTTATTTTTTTATTTTTTTGTAATTTACGTCCTCCAACGATAAGTCATATCGGATGGTGAATGAATTGGGTGAAATGATGCTCAAATGAGTCCAGGGCCCATGGAGATTAGAGTTTCTCGACATTCATCTTGAATGATAAGGGAAAACCCCGGAAAAAACCTTATCCAGGTAACTCACCCTGACCGAGATTCGAACTCGGGACCTCTTGAACGTGAGGCAGACATGCTACCATCTATGCTACCGAGGCAGGCTAAACTACCAGTAAAGGGGTAATTTTTCTCTCTGAAATTGTAGATTCACAGAACAACGGCATCAAATTAAGCACGCACATTGTAAAGTCATATACCCATATAAGCATCCAAAAATCAAGGATAAATGTCATCTACTTTATTCAACGTTTCTTTTGGTGTTGCTTTTCAAAACTTTGTATGAATTTATTCAAACTAAGAATTAAGCATCCACTGATACTATCATCCCCTTCTGGAAATACTAGGGCTGATGGTATAACAATAGCTAACTTTAGTTTCTTTAGAAGTTCTGGACTAACTTTAGGATACATTCTGCTGCTCTCATTTTAGTGTGTATGAACTTGGTTTAATTGTGACCTGAGATAACCAGAGTTGCATTTGACAGCAGCACAGCGCCAAGTACGAGGTTAATGGAAGGTAAGAGCAATTACATCCTCTCTGAAGTTAGCCTTTGAAGCCACTTCATTTTCATGTATCCTATTATAAACAAAAATTAGCATCGAGTTTTTCTGAACGGAACAAAAAGTTTGTAAGTTTGAGATACGTTTTAATAGATTCTGTTCTGAAATATAAAACAGCAATTTCAGGAGAAATAGGAATGGTATACAATTAACCATTCAACAATTTTATCCCTCTGATAAAACATTAATTATTTTGTGACTTATTGAGTCAATCTTTATTTACATTACCTGATTTATAACTTCTATTACAATTTGAAAGTTTCCACTTACATAACGCTGTGCGAGAGGAAAGAAACCTTGAGTTCGTTACAGCTTTCTTCTATATCGTATTATTGAGTGTAAAGTAACTTTACTTTTGTTAAATTTTGTTAACTTTTTCATAGTTTAGTCAAGAGAGCAATTCCTTCCATATTACAAAATGCAAGCAGCAATCAAAAACAACTTTTGATTTCTAGAAGAATTATCAAAGTAATCTGAAATTTCAAATAATATGACCCAATTCTTCTTTGTTTTAAAATAAAATGAAAGTAAACTTATCTGTAAATTGTGATACTTCCAGATAAAGCAAAATAAGGTAACGAAATTCAGCGATAACGGTTTTAACTTCTAGCTAAGTGAAACTATCTGGATATTTTAGTTAATTGGTGGCAATTAATGATTTCTTCACACTAGCCGTGTATAGGCTAACGTCTTTGATAGAGTCAACATGGAACATTCAATGCCATGGCCGGGATTTGAACCACGGATCTCCTGGTTTCCGTTCAGTCGCTCTAACCCATTGAGCTAAAATGGCCAACTTGCCGTCACGACATTAAATTCTCCATTTGACTCATTTATTTCCCCGGTAGATCACTAGGGGCTCTCGCATTCGAGATACGCCGTTTGTGGCGACATAGTATAGTAAGTACTTAAGTCCCAGGCTTCATCATTTAACTCTTATTAATTTTAGTTAATTGATGGTAATTAATAATTTCTTCACACTAGCCGTATATAGGCTAAGGTTTATGATAGAGTCAACATGAAAAATTCAATGCCATGACCGGGATTTGAACCTCGTAAGGGTTAAAGAGTTAAATGGTGAAGCCTAGGACTTAAGTACCTACAATAGCAAGTCGCCACAAACAGTGTTTCTCGAATGCGAGAGCCCCTAGTGGTCTAACGGGAAAATATACGAGTCAAATGGAGAATTTAATGTCGTGCCGGCAAGTTGGTCACGGTAACTCAATGAGTTAGAGCGACTGAACGGAAACCAGGAGATCCGTGGTTTAAATCCGGCCATGGCATTGAATTGTTAATGTTGACTCTGTTAAAGTATCTTGAATTAATAACCATACCACAAAGATTCTAAGTTCTGCTTGACTACACTTTAATTTAATTCGGTTTAACTACAGCTACCTTGTTATAACTCAAATAAAAGAAGTGATTCTAATTCAAAATAGTATTAACTGAAGAGTACTAGTATAACAGTATAAATATTGAAATTGAAGTAAGAATTTTTGTCATGAAGATTGAGAAGTGAATAAATAATAACAAATTGATAATCTTGTAAGGATTATGTGGAAGGCTGAGTAGAAAACCATGTGCCTTTTTGGTTGATAGAAGGAAAGTCTGTGACAGATTATTTTTTTTTTAATTTACGTCCTCCAACGTTAAGTTATATCGGACGATGAATGAAATGGGTGAAAGGATGCTCAAAGGAGTCCGGGGTCCATGGATCTTAGAGTTAGCCGACATTCGTCTTTCAGAATAAGGGAAAACCCGGAAAAAACCTTATCCAGGTAACTCACCTTAACAGAGATTCGAACTCACGGCCTCTTGAACGTAATCTGTGATAGATGTAGGTAATGGTCCGGCCCATAAATACAGGTGCTATTTGTAAGTGAAAGTTTTGTATGCAACATAAAATGTTTTGGCGATGTATCTTATGTTATTCGTTAGAGAATTACATGCTCTACAAAATATTGTGTCTAGCTTTTGTACGTTTCTATGTTGTTTGTTTCTTTTAGGTGAATAAAATGACATAGTGTTATGTCTAAATCTAACTCAGGAATAACGATAGGACTGGGAGAGGATGCATCTAATACAAATCTGCAACTGGAAAATACTTGTTCTGAAATAGACGTAATTTTCTCATTGGAAGAACATGCAGTAAAATCTGGATGTGGGACAATTCCAAAGTTCCTCTTAATCCTCAGTTAAAATATTTTTAAATTAATGAACATTTGCAAAATATTACAATTTTGAGAGTTTCCTTTCTTCAATGGCCAATTCTTACAAGACAATGTAAATGCTAAATACATCACCTATCTTAATCGGAAAGTGAACCATTTAATCTATTTATTTCAGTAATAAAATTATCAATAATTTTCCTTAGGTTCAATAGTTATGCAATAATGAACTATGAAACCTATATCGCTGTAACATGTACATCTTGTTTATTTAACTAGTCATCGTCAGTATTATTATCGTTAGTGCAAAATAAATTATTAAATGTGTAGCACTGTTTTGTGTTTGGACACATCACCCATTGTTTTGAAGGTAAAATATGTATGCATATGAGAGCGAGAAATGTGTGTCCGTTGCGTCCTTTGAATCAGTATTAAAGTTATTCCTTCAAAATATTTTTAAAAATGCAGGTAATGCACTGGAAGTCTGCATTAAGCTGCATGCCGCTCCGCCAGATGCAATTACCGCTGCTTTTCGCAGTTCGCTTATGAAATGACGGAAACGTGGCACAGGACTGGTTCGACTTGCTGGATGCTGATAAAATCTGCCTTCTGTTCAGTGCAGCCTTATATCACCTGATATAAGTGTTGTTCTTTTGTAATTAACACTGTTGTGTCCAAAACCCCAATCTTAACATTCAAATTAAATAAATAAATGAATGAATGAATAATGGAAGAAAGAAAGACAGAAAGAAAGAGAGAAAGAAAGAAGGAAAGAAAGAGAGAGAAAGAGAGAAAGAAAGAGAAAAAAGAGAGAGAAGAACGAAAGAAAGGCAGGAAGAAAGAAAGAAAGACAGACAGAAAGAAAGAAAGAGGGAAAGAGAGAAAGAAAGAAAGAAAGAAAGAAAGAAAGAAAAAAGAAAGAAAGAAGGAAAGAAGGAGAGAAAGAAAGACAGACAGAGAGAAAGAAATAGGGAAAGAGAGAGAAAGAAAGAAAGAAAGAAAGAAAGAAAGAAAGAAAGAAAGAAAGAAAGAAAAAAGAAAGAGAGAAAGAAAAGAAAGAAATAAAGAAAGAAAGAGAGAAAGAAAGAAAGAAAGAAGGAAAGAGAGAAAGAAAGAAAGAAAGAAAGAGAGAGAGAAAGAAAGAAAGAAAGAAAGAAAGAAAGAAAGAAAGAAAGAAAGAAAGAAAGAAAGAAAGAAGAAAGAAAGAAAGAAAGAAAGAAAGAAAGAGAGAAAGAAAGAAAGAAAGAAGGAAAGAGAGAAAGAAAGAAAGAAAGAAAGAAAGAAGAGAGAAAGAAAGAAAGAAAGAAAGAAAGAAAGAAAGAAAGAAAGAAAGAAAGAAAGAAAGAAAGAAAGAAAGAAAGAAAGAAAGAAAGAAAGAAAGAAAGAAAGAAAGAAAGAAAGAAAGAAAGAAAGAAAGAAAGAAAGAAAGAAAGAAAGAAAGAAAGAAAGAAAGAAAGAAAGAAAGAAAGAAAGAAAGAAAGAAAGAAAGAAAGAAAGAAAGAAAGAAAGAAAGAAAGAAAGAAAGAAAGAAAGAAAGAAAGAAAGAAAGAAAGAAAGAAAGAAAGAAAGAAAGAAAGAAAGAAAGAAAGAAAGAAAGAAAGAAAGAAAGAAAGAAAGAAAGAAAGAAAGAAAGAAAGAAAGAAAGAAAGAAAGAAAGAAAGAAAGAAAGAAAGAAAGAAAGAAAGAAAGAAAGGAAGAGAGAAAGAAAGAAGGAAGGAGAGAAAGAAAGAAAGAACGAAAGAAAGAAAGAAGGAAAGAAAGAAGGAAAGAAAGAAAGAGGTCCTAGATCTTTTTAATTCCCATAAAAGTATTGTGATCTCAAACTCATATAATTGGTTACAAAATAAAAAGAAGTTATATCTATATAATTAGAAGCGTAAAAATAATAAGAAGAAGATTCACAACAAATGATGAATAAGCTCTTGATGTTGTCTATGCTGGTTCTGAAATCACAGGGGAAAAGTAATATCGTTGTCATATAACTATACTGTTTTATAGGCCCCATTTCAGCAACAGCTTTAAGGCTCAAGTTAATAAAGATTCTGTATCACCGACATGAGTTAACTTTAACAACTTGTTAAACCTGATTTAAACCTTAGAACTTCTTTGAAAGTATGCATACATGGAAAGGGCTCGTCATCAATTCCGTGAGAACTACAATTTTATCTGCTCGAGTTCCGTGCCATATAAACCTCAGTGGAAATTTGGTTCTCTGTAATTAGCTCGGCTGGTTAGTGCAATATCCGTTATTGTTTCAGTCACATGTATCAAGCGACATCAGCTATGCCTTTAATATGAAGTATAACGGTGGTCTTACGTAAATAAGACGTGTGAATCCTACATAAATTATCGCCTAAGATGGATACAATTGAACGAGTCTCCAACACAATCACGAACAAATATCCAAGAGACTTCAAAGTCTTTTAAATGAGAGCAGCTGAGGCAACCCAAGACTATCAATAAAACTCAAAAAGCAGTGGATTGTATGCGAATAATAACATACCCAGCTGAGGCATTCTTGTTACTTAATGATACTAAATCCGAAAGTATGGGATTTTTAACTGCAACAAATATTTCGAAACTTTGTGCAGTCTCGCAAATTTATGGATATGGAACATTTAAATTCCGTGCTCTACATTTCTATTATCTGTTCACTCTCCACGCACTTATAATTTAACAGTGCTAGCGGCATTCTGTTTATCGCCAAATAAAATTAAGCAGCCTAGCAAGTAAACGTTGCAAAACATATATTATAAATGTCCTATTTTAGCTAAGCTTAGAGCCGACAGAAGTATTCGTTGATTTTGAAAATATATACAATTCACAATGCCGTGCAGATGTTGTCCGAGTCTGAAATTTTGGATGCTGCTTTCATCTTGGTCAGAGTTGGTAGCGAAAATTACAAACAATGGGTCTCATTAGAAAGATTTTTTTAAGTCTACGTCCTCTAACCAACGTTAAGTCATATCGGACGGTGAATGAAATGGGTGAAATGATGCTCAAATGTGTCCAGGGTTCATGGAGCTTCGAGATACCTGACATTCGTATTAAAGGATAAGGGAAAACCCCGGAAAAACCATATCCAGGTAACTCACCCTGACCGAGATTCGAACTCGGGACCTCTTGAAAGTGAGGCAGGCACGCTACCATCTACACTACCAAGGCGAGCCCATTAGAAAGTATAGTGAAGACAAAGCAGTCAGCACATTCTTATAATTCTCGTTTGGTCTATCGTTTTGAAGTCCAGTCCGGAAGAAGTTGATGAGGTTCTGTTGAAGATATTATGACAATACTACCACAGGAGACAAATGTCTAAGTTTACTAACAACATATTAGAAACTTTCATCAGCAAAGAAAGCCTTTCTCCACCCAAAATTTGGGCAAGATTTGACGATTCATTGAACAGAACAACAAATTAATGCAAAGCGAGTCATTCAAAACTAAACACGATGCTTTCCACTGCACATCCAAATATACTTATTTTCAGATGTTTTGCAGGGCATCCAATCTTAAGGGTACTGGGAGGTTAGTTTTACCCAGACAAGGCTAATTTTTACCAATATTAAAAATTGAATATATAGAAAACTAAACATTATCAGAAATTGAAATTAGGTATGATTACTGTATAAGTATGTGTGCATTTAACTACTGTATAATATTTAAATTACGTTCACATAGGTCCATGCAAAAGGGGCATAAATCACACCGTGTGTCCTGAAAAAATACTGCACCCTATATTTCAGGTTCACTTTACTTGTAGGAATTTAAAGCTACATGCACCAAGTTTTATTCTAAATAACCTATGATACAGTTTTATAATATCGGAAAATCACATATAGTTTATACTATGCACATGAAAAATTAATTAGTTTTGAGTAAAAAAAGAAATATCATTTTCAAGGACGCAATATTTGTTTTCATCCATTTTATAAATCACATGAATGTAAATGTTAGCCAAATGTGTTCAAGGAACATTGACAAATAACCACTACAAATTTTGTGTCAATATCTTTTATAGTTTTTTAGAAACATGCAACTAAAGTATGAAAAATCAAGGTTTTGGGAAATCACGATCAAACATTAAGCACCATTCTCAGGAAGTAGGCGTATCATTACAGCGCCATGTTTAAATTGACGAATTAAAGGACTTTAATACCAGCGGACAACCTATGTTATATATCACTTTAAAGCTAAAAAATTATACAACTTTTTAACATTAAAAACAAAAAATGGCTTTTTTTAAAACCTGTCGACCTCCCAGTGCCCTTAAGTAGTATACCTCGTTCCTCCATCAAAGGAAAAACAGAGCCGTGATAAAAGAAAGCTTCCTGAGAGAACAGATGCTGATGTTATATCAATAGTAAAATAAACAAGGATGGGCATCATACAGTCTTCTCTTAAAAATGTAGTTGTTGAGCTCAAGCTGACAAAACGGATTAAACTGTTGCTAAAATAACTGAATGCTGAAGTTTAAATCTGTTAAAAGCTTTATAAAAATGTTAATCTTTAAAAAGCAAAATCGCACGAGTGGGAGAGAGGTTAGCAGAAAAAATAAGAGAAATAAATAGAGCGAAATAACGCTAATAAGCTGCAAAAACAAAACAACAAAAACAATGCTAGTGATTGTTAAACCTACAGATAGCCCGCACGGGATTTAGGCGTACGCTTCAAATAGCCGGAATGGAATTCAGGATAACCGATGGAAAGAAGCATCTGTGTTTAAAAGGTATTGCAAAGTAATAATAAAAATCTACATTTTTGTTTTGTTTAACGTCTTTTAACCAGCTAGATCATAACGGCAGTTAAACGGAAGGAAAATGTGAAACAATGCTCAAATGAACCTAAGGTTAGCTTATCCAAATGTTACCTTTCAGGATAAGAGAACATCCCCATACAATTCACTCGGATATCTAGCCCTCATGTATGTATATTTGAACCCGGAACCTATTAAATCTGGTACGCTAGTTTCACACCACATTAGTGGGCTTTTTATGGAGTGTTTAACCCAAATTCGTACTACATAAGATACCATAACTGGTGAAGTGGTGACGCTTGTGAGACATGAAATGAAACGATAATTGGGAAATGAAATTTGGTAAGGTAACGTTTCAGCAAGTTTAGGATAATTGGATGATAAAACTGTGGCCATAAAAATGTTAACAGCGAATGAAAATAAAAAATATGTAGTTTTAATGGAAACAAGAGAGACATAGACGAGTAAAAGAGGGATAAAGAGAAGAGCGGGAGGAAACAATAAAAAAGGCTAAGGTTGAACAAATAGCTTCCCCAGTAAACTCAAAAACCAGGGCACCATACAAAATAAGATGGCACAAAGAATAACTAGAGAATTTATATATAGTTTAAGGTAAGTATAGATACCGCAACAAATGCTGTATAAAAAGCTCTGCAAATTCATATCTCAAAATAAAGCAACTTCACCATTTAGGGTACATCCTCGACATTTGCCAAATTTGGGAATCTAGGAAAACTTAAATTCCTTGTCCTGGTGGGACATGTTCAGGAATTGGTAGCTTAATGGCACCAGTCATTAGTATTGGTAGTGAAGAGAGGAGAATTACTATAAAGAAGAAGAAGGAAAACTATATTTTTATATCAGAGAAATTTGAAAAGATAGAGACAAATTCCCCATGTAACCAGACGGATAAACGTATAGTCATTTAGGCTATAAGCATTTAACAGAAACACCATTTTGGAAATTTAGAGCTAGACCGAAAAATGCAATAGCATAGCCGGGTTATGAATGACGAACCTCAGTCTCCGTCCAGTTGCTCTAAACCAAGCAGCTACCAAGGCAACTTTTCAGCATGATATTAATTCTCTTTTAAACTTCCCACCTTTCTTTTTCTCTCCACCTACGTTTTCTCTCATAAACTCACCCTGTCTTGTTCTTGAAACTTGTCTCTATGTTAGAATGTCACCTTGAAAATCGATAGTAGAACTTTTATAGAGTGTTACTACACACAAAATATTGCTTCTGTTGTCGATGGTTGGTATTCTGGTTTATCACACTGAAGCCCTGAGGGGTAAGGGGAATTTATGTTGGACCAAAATAATTCGCTATCCTCCACAGCCTATTGAGGTATTAATGTGAGAGTGGATGTATGTGTAGTGCGTGTGTGTGCTTCCCCAAGCGTTAACTCGTTATTATTGTTATTTTAATTGACAGTCATCACATTTCGGCCCAATTTTGAAACACTACTATTAGTTCAGCATACTCTAATCTTCATTTTCTATAACGGAATGTGTCATAAAAGCATTTCTGTAAAGATGTGCAGGTCAACCAACTTTTTTACAAAAATAGTTCGTGTAACGTTGTACAGAAATTAAAAGTTACCAGGTATTCAAAGTTTTATTGTATGTACTGGGTGGCTCGAATAGATCTGAGCAGTAGGTTGGGTGCCTACTCGTGAAGAGAATGAATGTGTGTTCTGAGGGAAGCAGCGTCGGAGCGTGATCTTTTCCAAAGTGTTATCACCATTTCAGTTAGTAGAAGCACGTATTAAACAATGTATATGGATAATTAGAAACCAATATAAACACGAGTTTTAAAGTCACTCATCTCTGGCTCTTATGACTTTAGGTGAACTCTGTATGAGATATCTGGTAGCAAAGATGTCTTTAGCAATTATGAAATCTTGGATTCCTCTTGCAGCATTTCAATACATTCTTATAAATTTAAAGAAATGACTGTTTTATAAGCCTTGTTTGTGTTTTGATGCTTCCTAAGTAAGTTTTAATTCGTTTCAATGATGAAAACGTCCACTTCACAAAGGAAAAATTAGAAGATATTACAGCTGACTGGGTTTAGAGAATTTGCTGTTTATATGCCCAACCAGTATCCAGTACTTGAAAATACCTTCTACAGAACAATATCTTGTTTACAGTAACTGAAATCAGCTGCCCATTACCTCAAACTTCAACTGCATTTGTTGAAAAAGAAGTATAATCCTCTAAGCACTGCTTCCAAAACAAATCAAATGTATCACGTCTGTCATTCAGCAATCTCTTGAAGTCGTCGACTTTTGCAGAGAGTATTTTATGTCGTTAATTTTGCATTGAAAAACATGAAATATAGTTTCAGTTTTACAAATTATAAATGAGAATAAATTTAAAAGAAAAAGCAACTCAAAATCATGAAGTGTAGCATAATAACCTCTTGTTTCTTCGTCACATTATTCTATGTGTTAATGATTAATTTGAAGAACTTTTATCGGGTTCTCCTTCACTTTCTAAATTATTTCAACCAAATGCTCTGCATAAATCCATTCTGTCGGAGCAACTGATGGTGAATACTTATTGGTATAAGCATCAAATGCAGCCTTCCTCTTTCGAGATCTCAAGATAAAACTGAAAATCCAGATACAGTTTCAAAGAATACCTTGAATTACTGAATTCCACTGAGTTTTAGTGCCAAGTTTAGCATGTGAGTGTAACAATGTACAAATAAAGCTAATTTACACTTTGCAACAATTAACGGTTGCAACCCATTGTGGGCTCCAACCTTAACAGAGCACCCGTCATAAGCTGGAGCAACTAATTTGCCAACAAGCTGAAACTCATCTGCTAAACTAAAAATATACTCAGCAAGGAAAGCAGCAAAACTATTAGTAGATATTTACCATCAATAAATTCCTCTTAAACATCTTCTATCACATCACGCAACAAAGAGGAAAACTGAGATTTGTGTTGTATCTGTATGTTATATTCTGTCACTGCAACAAATGGAACACTTTCGATTTATTAAATAGAAAAACAGACTAAATCTATTAATTCAGTCTGTACGTCATGAGAAGTAGCAGTAAATACAGTAAAGGTGTTTAAGTGATACCGTAATCTTTCATTATAACCGGTTCTGTAATGCAGTACATCTACCAAATATCCTCTATTGAATGACTCAGGAATTTTAAGTGGCCCGTGAAAGACAGCTCTTGCTCTGCTAAAAGGCATACAACAACTGTTAAGCATCCTAATATATAGCCGTTGTGATTAATTATGTCTTTTGCGATTGGTTTTGAAGGCAAGATATCGGACTCCTTTATCCCAATAATGCCTCATTTTTGCAATGTTATTTTCGAATTAACATGGTTTACTGAATTTTGTGTACTTTCCTTAGCTGCTAAAATCATCAAATACTTTTGTTTCTGTTGAAAACAAAAGGCAGGGCCAACAATAAGAAGAGCATGTTTTCTGCAGCCATAGAGGCGTGTATCATCTGTATACCAGATAACATTAAATTATAGTACATTACCTTTTCTTTATCATACTTATTAGTTGTTGGCCTGCCACTGTCTATTATCATTTTGTGGCAGAAAAGCTAAGTTTTCAATAATAGTTACATTCATTTTCCATCACAGTTTCTTCTTCAGTTAAATAAATAGCTGGTAGAACACACTACAATAACAAAATTTCACAGTTCACATTCAGTTGTCAACTGTTTGAATTTACAATTGAGTAAACACGCTCACGTTAGCACAAAGAAGATATGAAGTGCGCTGCATTGCCGAGCGCATGCTCTGCGCAAGCGCGCTCCGGTCACCCTCATAGCTCTCTCGTTGGCTTACCTGACACTCCACCAGGAGTTGGATGTACGCATTTGAACCGCCTGACCTGTTAAAACGATTTTCATTGAATGTATTGCGTATGTAAGAGATTATTATTTTTATTATTTTAATGCATTATGTCAAAAGATAACTAATAAACCAGTTATCATTTTTAAACTGTTATCAGTACTAATACGAATACGAATCCTCCAACACTGAAGAGAAGATGTGCGTTCTTTGATCGATCGGACCGCCAAGTGGCGGCATAAGAAAGGGCAAGGGCCGCCGTGCTCTCCGCCAGGATTACACCTACAGGACCGGCAAATAATGAGTGCTGAACTTTAGACTTACCTGATTCATAACAAATGTTGAAATTGATTACCTTCAACGGGAACACATTCCCTGTATCTCCGAAAACAAGGTACAAAGTAACTGTTATTCATGCTTTAAAACCACAAGATCTTGTAAGTAAGGTTAAATATTGCAATTGGTTTCTGCAGTCCATTCATAATGGTGACGTGGACCTACTTTTAACGCTCTTCACTGATGAAGCGTGGCTTTATCTTCAAGGTCACTTATGCTTAGAATAATAAATACTGGGCTAGCGAAAATCCCCATATTATTCATAAAATTCCTCACCACGCTGCAAAAGTTGGAAATTGGTGTGCACTAAGTGCGCGTAGAAATATCCGTCCATATTTTTCGTCGCGTTGATGTAAATTCTATTTTAAATAATTTTTTCCCCGGAAGTAAGAAGGAATGAAAGATTGAGTGGCTGGTTTCAGTGGGATTCAGCTACAGCGTACACTGCTGCAAATTCTATGCATGAATTGGAAATATGCATGGTGACAGAATGATTAGTCACTTATCTGAATGCGATTTTTATTTTATGAGGAACGTTAAAGAATAAAGTGTAAGCATCAAATTAGCATACATTACAAGAATTGAAGGAGAATATCACGAGAGAAATACAGGGAATCAGTCAAAATGAACTTCTACAAGTAAACTAGAACTGTTTTAGGATATATATATATATATGGAATGTGTTCCTGTTTAAGGTCAGCAATTTCAACATCTGTTATGAATTAGATAAGCCTAATGAAAAATAGTACAGTAATTAAAGTTCCATACCCGTTACTTGCCGGTACTTTAGGCGTAATTCTGGCGGAGAGCGTTCCAGGCGTCGCCCGTTCTTATGCCGCCATGGGGCGGTCCCATCGATCAAAGAACGCACATACTCTCAGATGCAACAACCTGTCTGCTCGTGACTGCTAAATAAAGCTTTCAGCTGCATGGCTTGCGCTCTATTACTTCCTTAATTGTGTTATCATGTAGCAGGCTCAATATGCAAACAACAAACTAATTGATATGTTGTTAGTTTTATAGATCATCAACATAATAAAGGCGCTGATGACCGCGCAGTCGATCGCCTTTAAACATACATCATCATCATCATCATCATCATCATCATCATCATCATCATCATCATCATCATCATCATCATCATGAACGTAATGACAGAGAAGTACTAGACGTATATAGCCAAATGTTTCTAACTAAACTATAGATGACTGGTTATTTTTTCCCATCATTTACAAAAACCATGTGGAATCGTGTTCAGCACCATGCATCAAATTGGCCGCTAGTGTCGGCAGAAAGTATATGTTGCAAAACAAGCTGCTACTGCAAAACCTTATAAAACCTGAGAAACGTTTGCACATGAGCAGCACGAACCTTATTTTCACATCCTCTTTGAAATTCCAGTACATATGACCTCACGCAATTGTATCCGAGCCACCCAGTACAATTCTGAAAATAGCGCAAAAGAGATCTGTTAAAAGGAGTGGAAAACAGAGGTAAGTAGTGAGACAGAGAGAGAGAGAGAGAGAGAGAGAGAGAGAGAGAGAGAGAGAGAGAGAGAGAGAGAGAGAGAGAGAGAGATGAGGCTATTAATCCGTTAATCTGCTGATGGGATGGACCGAATGATATTGTGGATATTGCCAGTGATACCGAATATTAATTTTTCAGAGTACAACCAATAAAAGCCTAGGATTTCAAACTCAAAAAATGTTTAAAGAAATTTGAAAAGCGTTTACTAGTATCAAAATGTATGTTAACTGAAAGCAGTGTAGGGTTATTGGAGCCTGTGAGATTACCTATGACCGCGTTAATCAGAACCTGCGATATACATGGATTATTTTAATGGCTTTGCTAAATGACGCTCAACCGCTACGCCAGCTTTGCAGATCGAATAGACTGTAGCTTCGGTTTCGCTTTCCATAGCCGCTCTTTCTAGTTGACTGACCGCAATGTCACGTGTTCGACTCTCACTACAATTCGATTACCAGTCAGAGTGGCTCTTTGTCAAGAGTTCAGTAAGCTATCATTTTCATAGGCAGCCACATCACATTAATAAAACTTCAAATAGATTTCACTTCAATATTTTCCAGTTATAAGTAAATAAGTCTACATAGATAGTAACAGTGTTACAAGATAGTACTGCAGCAATAGATGATTAATCTGAATTCGTCAAATAGGCAACAGCAGCACTTCAAAAGCCCTAAGTTTTGCAGAGCAATATATAGTAGATCAGTACTCATTTTCAAGAGTATGCTGGACAAAACAAATTTTGTTTTCGCTTTGATGATGGCAGATCAATAGATACGCTGAAGAAATAAAAGAAAAAATGAGAGAAAGGAAAACAAATATAAGTGGAACTATTTCTGTTACTTAATCAGTATAAAACAAGTCCAACAAAGCTAAACAATCAAGGTCAAAGATATTGCCTGATTCATATGCCATGTACATAGGCCAGAAGAGGTAATTTACATCAAATATTCAACCATCTTTCGGGGACATGTGCGTGTGCCACAATACACATTTTGTCCTCGCTCAGATTCTCCAGTAAGGGGACGTAAGGTATTCTCTTTTTCTTCCTTTTTCTCAGTTTATTTCAATGTTAGCAGGGCATATCAAAACTGTACTTTACCACTTGTTCTCCCAGTCTCAATTAAACACTCCTCCTTCACTACTATTGCACACACAAGCCACCACTGCACTGGTAAGACTATGATCGGAACCAACCGGTTTAATTGGTTGTGTCAACCTAGCTGTGGAGAGTAGTGGGTTGCAAAAGAGGGCCAATTCACATTCATAATGCCATCCTTCCCGTCCCTAGCTTAAGACACGGACTCGGTAAACGGGATATCTGCGGTTGTAATCACTATAGGACTCTTCCCCACCCGACTGAGGTTTTTCTCCGGTTATCTTCAATCTTTATAACTGGTAATTGTCGGGGAGGTACTCTTACGTTAGGTCTGGAACGTAAATTTCTGTTTCCAAGTATCACCTGCGCTGTGTGAAATAAAGGCTGGCGTTAAACACGGTTTTTAAAATAGTCGATGCATTGCATTAAAAGACTTTTTTTTCGATCTTCTATGACGTACCGTACGTTCCCTGAGCGACCGGACCACCCCGCGGCGGCATCGTCATGGGTGAGGGCCGGTGCGCTCTCCGACAGAATTACGCCTAAAGAACCGACAGGTAACGTGTGTGGAGCTCTAAATACTGTACTAACTTACATTAGGCTTACCTGAAATCAAAACAGATGTTTAAAATGACCTTCAACGCGAATATATTCACTAATTCTCCGAAAAGTCCTGGTTCACTCGAAGAAGTTCATATTGCATGATTGCCTGAATTTCTCTCGTAATGTTTTCCTTCAATTCTTGTAACGTGTGCGGGTTGGATGCGTAACGTTCCCCATAAATTAAAAGCACATTGAGATAGGTCAGGGGAACGAGATGGCCACAATCCTCGACTAATTATTCTGTCACCATACACACCTCGATTCATGCATAAAATTCACAACAATGTGCGCTGTAGCTGAGTCGTGCTGAAACCACCCACACAATCCTTTGATCTCTTGTTAGTTGCGGGAAAAAAGTTATTTAAAATGCAATTTACATAAACGCGTGAATCAACTGTTGTGTCGAAAGATACGGGATCGATAATTCCAGGCGCACTTACTGCACACCAAACCCCAAATTTTGCAGCGTGGCGAACACGCACACAAAACTCTTTCCTTCACCACAGATCCAACTCGACTGACACGGCAGTAGTAGAGTGCTATTCTCTGGCGGCAAAGGCGCCACTCGTCACCCAGCCCAACGTCACCGCGAAGTGGTCCGGTCGCTCAGGAAACGCACGATATAAGGGAATATACAGTCCATTCTTACGAAATGTTATTTTTCTACTTACTTCCTTTCAATTAAGATAAGCCTAGCAGAAGCAGCTACATTATACATATGTAAATAGTAATCGTCGAATGTTTAAAAACTGCAGAATACACCCCGGCATTAAAATTCCATACTTTGAATGCATTCACCAGAAGTAACTGAATATCGAACAGATTTATTGTGATTAAATATTGAACAATTCGAACCATTAGTAACGGATATCTCTGAAATGGCATGCTGCAACTAAGTTATTCGAAATAAATTATATGTATTACAGAGATCTCAATTTCTGTGTGCAGTATGTTTTATCTAATGCTTAACCTTTACCAATTCTTTGTAAGCGATAGATTTGGGTTTGCGGAATATGTTCAAGTTCTTCGTGCCACATCTCAAATACCAAGTTTAGTATGTAACCGATATTTCGTTTTTGAGTTATGCTATTTAGTCACACAAACTCCTTTTTTCTAAAAATCTGACGTTTTGCATTCACATGCCTTTTTCTACTTACCTCTTAGTACAAATTCACATTCTTGACTCATGCATTTATTATAGGTATAAGAAGAATGTCGTGAGCTAAAGCATTATATAACCCATGGCGCGACAGCCCTTAGAGGGCCAAGGCCTACCAACCCGACTGCCGGCCTCACGCCCACTTACGCACCGCAGAGATGGACGATCAGCCAACTGATACGGGGAGGAGATGTGGTAGGCATCTCGGCATTCCCCAGTCGGAATGTTGGTTTTTGTGACCTGGGCCGCTTACCCAGCGTAAGCTCCTCACTTTCCTCACCGGTCCTATACCCGGGACCTAAAATCCCCACCACATGGGTGGGATCGAACCCGGGCCGCTTTCCGTGGCCAGGGACCAGGGCATGCTGCCTTAGCCCGCTACGCCACGGCGCAGGACAGCTAAAGCATTAGTCAAACTGTTACAAAGGGAATACATTCTTTATGGAGTAGAATTCCTTGCTACTATCCAACCAATAGGAATCGATTGTTATGTAGCTTCCGTCAATCAGAGACATCAGAATATGTTCTCCACGTGGAGTAAATCCGGTGATATCAGTTAGTTCATCTTCACTGCTGTGAACCCTTCATTTGCCATATCTAATTATAAAATGGACTATACCTAGAGCTTGGAGACACCCGACAATCTTGCAATAAGGGAATGGCCCGGATAAAACCTTATTCAGTGACTCATTATAAGTGAAGTTCGAAAACTGGACCTTCTTAATGTGTAGCAGACACCCTAACTTCTAATCCAGAGAGGTAAGGATTCGGATTAGGATTACTGCGGAGGGGATTCGGCACCGAAACCTGTGGTTTATTGTACGTAAGCCTCAAGTGAGGCATCCCTGGAGGAAGAATGAGGTGAGAGGAGACAGCGGCCGGCCGGCCTAAGGAGTCACGAGAGGCCTAGTTACCTGCCGACACTTCTACCCTGAAGGAGATCACCAAATGAAACATGATATGAAATGATAGTGGAGATGAAATGGAGGGACAGGAAATTCCGGGGATGTAATTAGCCTACCCAGCATTCGCCAGGTGACCCGGAAAAAAACACGAAAAAACGCACGGGTCAGGTAGGTCGGGCACGGGAATCGAACCAGGACCTCCCAAATGCGTGCCACAGACGAAACCACCTGAGATATCCCACTCGGTAAGGCTTTGAAATGTGTTCTCTTTGCATGAACGCGAAAAAGAAAAAAGAAAAGCGATTTGCAGCTGAGAATAATAAAAGGAAATCTGAAAAGGCAAACCAGCAACAAAGAATATTGTGACGATAATATTATTGTAGGTTTATAACAGGTCTAAATTTATGGAGTTCAGATATTCGGAAGAAAATCTATTGAAGTCATTTTTACGACTTCCTGTTAGCATATGTGCAGTCGTTTCATGGAAGCTCTTGTTACAGGAACAGATTGTGTGATTTCTCAGGAATTATGCTTTTCCGTCGTACACATGGAATCAGCTTAGCTGACGTGTGCTGATAAAGGCTTCTCTCAGTTGCATTGTCACCTAATATTTTATATTTAGAGTCCCAAAATTTTGACCCTCTGCTCTATGAGGTTCACTTTGACTATCTTCCATAATGGGACATGAGACGCCAAGAATCTCCGCAAAGTTACAGGCAACAGCTGTCCATTAATGACCAATCTGTACTTTTCATTCATAATGATGTAGATTAATAACTTTATATATGGAGATTATTTATGTCAGAACTACATATCCTTCTAAAGGTTAATATTTCACAACATTCCCAGCTGCCCTTCGAAGACAGCTCTCTGAGTTACCCCTTGTACATCCCTTCCACTCCTGGTATGTCACTCTCTGGTGTGATGCCTAGCATCCATGCCATCTGACATCTAGTGAGGACGCTTAGTGACATTACCCCTAGAGGTCACACAATATATTAGAGATGCTTAACGCCACAATAAATATTATCAAAAATAATTGTGTGCTTCGATGAAATCTATAGTTTTTGTGCAGAAAATGTTCTGTGTAGCCTACGGCTTACCATCTATGCAAATGTGATTAATAATAAAACCGACGCCACAGACTATTGGAAAATTCAAGATAAATAAATGTTGCCATGAAAATACCTTCAACATATGGTAATTTATTCAAATTCATTAGATTTATTTTTAAGAAAATAAAAAATAGGAAAGAGTTCAGATGTAGAGGATAGCTTGGTGTGGAGAATTTACCTCAAAATCCATGTACCGCATCCCCTAAAGGTCTTCAGTATACATAATAATTCCTTGTTTAGCCGAATATTTAATTTTAGTATAGGGATACAAAAACACCAATACGCACTTTTTTCTAAAATACTTTATCAGGGTATAAGGGGAGGTTAAAAAATTGTTTATGATAATTCTGGACATAGAATTTTAGGGTGGGGTACAAATGTTTTTCGTAGCAGAGGAGGCCGCGCCATGGCGGAGTGGTTCGACCGCTTAACTCTCACCAAGGCAGACTCTCACCTGGGCTCGATCCCAGACGACTCATGTGGCATTCGTGGTGGACAACACGGCGTGGAGCGGGTTTTCTCCGCGATGCCCGGTTTCCCCCGCCATCATTCCAACAATTGCTCCATTATAATCTTTCCTTTCGTTCATTTTACCCTCTTTCTATCACCTGCTCTCCTTCTCATACTAGGGATCGGGCTGATCACCCATCCAGAGTTTCTGTTCCTCAACCCGACGCCTAGAGGAAAAAGAGTACCCTAAAACTACTATAGTGGAAAAACTGAAGAAGATGCAGAAAAAAGAAGCATAATAGAGACAGTTGATGATTTATTTAGGTACCTTAAAACGTGTAATATCGGAAAAAGGCGATGTCAAGAATATTTTTTCAATGCAATAACATTCTTCTTCCCATATATGTGGTAGAGAAACTAAAAAGTGAGAATTATATGTACCAAAGAAAATAAAGCTAACACCAAAGTATAGTGCAAGGTGTTGGAAACTAAAGAAGTGCAGCCCTAATCCCATAAACCACCTCTGAACCAAGCTAATTTTATATTAGAAAAACAAATAACATAAAAGGAACGCGAATTTTATTGGAAGTACTTGAAATCAACACTGTTAAAATTTGTTCCAAACTAGAACGATCCTATGAAAGGGTAGAGTGAGACTGAAAAATTCAATGCCATAGCCGGGATTTGAACCACGGATCTTCTGGTTTCCGTCCAGCCGCTCTAACCATTTGAGCTACTATGGCCAACAATCCGACATGACATTAAATTTTCTAACTGACTCGTGTTTCTCCCGGTAAACCACTTAGGAGTTCTCATAAACACATGAGACAACTACCTTAATGGCGCTTAATATGCTGTAAGGTCCGGGCTTTATAGTTCGGACCACTATTAGGCACAATTAATGGAAATTAATTGTTCTTTCATACTAGCCGTATGTAGGACGCATTATGAAAGAGTAGAGCCAGACTGAAAAATTCAATGCCATAACCGGGATTTGAACCACGGATCTTCTGGTTTCCGTCCAGCCACTCTAACCATTTGAGCTACTATGGCCAACATGCCGACATGACATTAAATTCTCCAACTGACTCGTGTTTTTTCCGGTAAACCACTAGGAGTTCTCATAAACACATGAGACAGCTACCTTAATGGCGACTTACTATGCTGTATGTTAAGGCCCGGGCTTTATAGTTAACCACTATTAGGTACAATTAATGGAAATTAATTGTTCTTTCACACTAGCCGTGTGCAGGACGCACTATGAAAGAGTAGAGCCAGACTGAAAAATTCTGAAAAATTAGAACGATCCTGTTGTAAACATATGAGAAGGAACAAAGATAGAGACAGGGGCACTGTAAGGGGACGCGCTTAGGCGTTCTAAGAAACGTGTGTGCAGAAACGATTCCTACCGGGATTCCATATTTTTGCATTAGGATCGCTCTAGTTTCAGATACATTTTTCAGTTTGTGTGACTCAGTTGGTTAGGTGGCGATCCTCTGATCCTTAGATCTCGGGCTCAAACCCGGACGAGACCGATGGTTTTTAAGTGTGCTTAAAAGCCATGGTCTGATATCAGTAGATATACTGACATGTAAAGGAACTCCTTCGGAATTAAATTTCACACACCGGCGCGCTGACATTATTCTGACAGTTGACAGCACTGTTAACAAGAAGCATGTTTTTTGTTTTATTTTGAAAAAGGTTATTGGAATGTTTTAATTGCCAGCCTCCTGGTTCTTATGAAACTACACTGCAGGATCTGCTCTGTGTGCTATCCTTTGACATGCCAAAGCTTTGTCTCCATTTGTTTACAGGTCGGTGATTTTCCGTTCTAACAGACATAGATCGCACGTCCTTGTCTCTATGCACTGCACATGCAATTTAACAATCAAATGCGTGTGTTATGCCTTTGAGAAATGAATCTTACTGGACGTTATACCTATATCTCGAGTGGAGATACTGAAAGCTAAATAACCTACATGAGAAATGCGCATTACAAAAGTATGTGGATAGGGAAATCAAATAGTTCTGCAGAATTTGAAAGTGTTAGGTTGTGCATAATGCATTGCACAATAGGACTATAAAACTGATATCGTAACTAAGATGTTCACAGTAGTAAAGTGGAACCAGCTCCTATCACCTGCGGTCGTATACTTCATTGGCTTCCCCAGCTATATTCAGGGATCGACTCATCCCTAACTTTAGCCAATCAAAGACATCAGAAAAAGAGTAAAGGGTACACAATCTGGGGGACACCTGCACTACAAGCTGTACGCAGATCTATTGAGGCTAAAACGTCTAGGAGGCAGGGATGCAGTGAGGGAGCCGTAGGAGGCCACAGTGTCACAGGTAGAGAGACAAAAGTTTTGAGTGTTCTTCTTCTTGCTGCACAACCACACACATTGCAGGTTCGGTGCCTTAAAGGTTCTCTGCACGCGAGGGCAGCGACCACACAACGCCGCTCAGCGCTGAGAACAGCATTTACAATGTGCAAGCATCCGCGCTATCTGCCCACCATTGCCATATAAAAGAGCCTGAAAGTACGCCTAAAAAGTGATAACGAAGTGGAATGGAGGGAGATAACGGAAGGGAAATCGTGGTATGAAAGTAACACCTTAAAACACGAAGGGGAAAACACGAAAAACCCATGTTGATGGGAATCAAACTCACTACCTCCCGAATGCGAGTCGTACACGTTTCCACGGTGCCACCTCACGCGGTTCCACGTGGAGTAAATCACGTGATAGTAGCTGGTTCCGCTGTACTGCTGTGGACACTTTAGTTGCGATGTTACTATAAGTATGACTTACCCCAGCACGACAACACGATGTTTCACCTTCTGGATCTGTACTGGGGCTGCTGAGGAGGTACCAGGCTGGTTGCTGGCGACGTTGTTGTTACCAGCGTTGCTGCTGCCAGCGTTGCTGCTGCCAGCGTTGTTGTTTCTAGCGTTATTGTTGGAACTACTCGCCTCCGTTCCGAAGGAGGGAAGACGAAGTCGACCCCCTACACTGGGCATTCCGGCTCTTAAAGCTCGGAACACCACTCTGGTGCCCCTCCTTGACCTACCCTCCGACTTGCTACTGGTACTGCTGCCGCCGCCTTCTGGAACAAGTTTAAATATATTTTAGTTTAAGAACATAATACATATACATCCAATATTAAAAATAAGGAACTTTTGTATTTATTTATTTATTTATTTATTAAATGCAGGGTAATTTCAAAAAACCATTCAGGTGATTTAAAAATTCTTGCATCATTGCGAAGTCCTACGAACGTGGGCTATACAAAACTTATCACAATTCATAAACTACTAAATCATTAAAAAGGAATTAACAAAGCCTTAGTTGAGAATATGATTAAACAGAAAATAGTTCCCCACAGAGAACTTGTAAAGAAATAAAATGCATCTTTGAAACATAAGGTTTCTATAGATATCGGTTCAGGTAAATCTGTAACAGCATGATGATGTCTGGATTAAATAATTTAATACTAAATGCTGATGTTCTTGCAACAAAATTATGTTTACTACAAAAGATACTTTTAAAAACTCCAATTGTTTTAATCAATCTTAGAAACATGACAAAGGCCACATGATCGAAAGAAAGAACTGTGAATCCATTGTTCATTTGTTTGATCCCTGGCTAAGAAGCTAGGGAAACTGCTTCCTTTAGTTCTATATTGGCTTCAGTTTGTGTAACCTGTAAATCCAAAATCAATTTCCTGAAATATGAAAAGTTACATCGTTCTGATAATCAAAAATCAATGTCAACCATGAAGTCCCCATTCGTTCCAGGGTCATATTGAAGCTATTTTTGCGTCGAAATAGGGTGTACAGTGTAACCTTGCAGTAGAATAGTACAAAGTAAAACCAAGCAATGAATTTAATGTTATTAGTTACATAACGCCCGTAGGAAAAAAATATTAAGGACCTCCATTTATCAACCTCATTTTGTTACTAGTACTAAAATCGCCATTGCAGTATTTATATTCGATGCCTAAACCTTTATTGTGCTCAAACTTTGCTTTTTACACCTATAATGTTTTCCTTCCCTAAATACCAATTTTGACCCAAGATTTCGACTTAGGATTTTACCGGAAACAACATGACTTGAGGATCCCCAGTATTAATAGGCTAAACATCGGAACCAACCAAACGCTAAATTTCGATAACACAGGACTCTGTGTTACACAGGGTAGCCTACGCGATGTCGTCGTCTCCGAATAAAGACAAAAGGATAAAGTTTGACATTTGCTTCTCCAGAAAATGATGGTATGATTGGGAAGCTAAGTAAGCCAACATAATAAATTACTATAAGTTCTTCTTACGCAGCTTTTGAATATTGGTGAAAAAGTTTGGGTTGGTTATACCTTATGTGCTTCTGAAAAATATATTATAAAAATTATCAATTTAATTTTGCTTAAAGAGTTTTAATTAACTACTTATAAAAAAACATGAAGAAATAATTTTGAAACGACTTCAAATGAAAGCGACGTTATTGCTCGAATGCAATCTAAGTCTAAAAGTTATAGAGATAAATGATCAAACCACGAGCAACGCTTGATATTTCAGCTAATTTAACAGCATAAAAGCTATTAGTTTTATATAACACAGCAAACCTTTAAATGTATAATGAAACAGAGATGAAGTAAGTAACGCGATCAAGTTTACCACTTTGGAAAATTTCGACTGAATGCGACCGTCCAGAAAAACAATCTCCTCAATTTTTAATTATAAAATATATGTTCTCGTATTTATAATTTTTCTGGGTAGAGAAACAAAATTATTTATCATGAGCTCTTAAGAAAATTTGTTTACAATAAATGATATAAAGTGAATCTTATATGAGTTTATTAGAATATTTTGATATTGGTACCTATCGCATCGCATTGTACCGTTATAAGCACATTCGATTCTCTTTTGTCTCTTCTGTATCTTAATTGCTAAATTGTGAGCATCTATATAAGAGTTTGATTATTTTATACAAATATTGAATGGAATAATAACTATTTTATAGCATTCTAATCTCAGCCTAAACCAAAGTCTTCTGCGCAAGTATGTTCATTTATTAACACCATGTGTTTATATTGTAAGATATAGGCTTTATAAATTCTTTCTAGCACTTTAATAATTGAAATTATATGATACTTTTTAGACTATTTCTATAGAAAGAATAGGATTTTTCAATGGTGAAGAAACTGAGAAACAAGAATCAGTAATTTTTGAGGTCACTTCTCATCTCACATCCATTTCTTCTCTGTATAATATTATTATATTACATAGGGCTACATTATGTAATGTATTAATATATTATTAGTAAATATTTTGCAGTCTATATTGTCACGTGGTCGCGCAAGCTGGCCGTGGAAATTAATAGAGTTTCCAAGGACAGTGGCTGCCTGACGTGACGGAGAAGGAAGCAACTCTGCCGCGAAAAATTAACATGCCTTCAAGGATAGCAACTAGCTGGTGTGAGAAACTAAGTCGTATTATTACAATGAAAAGATATTTCGAGACCTAATTCGAGAGGTTTCCCGTTCCAGAAGCATCTACCGCGCGCTACTGGATATATAAAGAGCCGTTGTGAGGCCTAGTAGTAGTTGTAGTAGTGTAGTAGTTGTAGTTGAGTAGTAGTAGTAGTAGTAGTAGTAGTAGTAGTAGTAGTAGTAGTAGTAGCAGCAGCAGTAATAGTAGTGATCAGAGTTTTAAAGTGTGTTTTTGATGTTTCGAACCTCGAGTGTCAGTCCGTCAATACGGCTCCGTGGTGAGGAGTCGGCTCAGTAATGCAGTTCACGAATTAGTCGGTCAGTTCAGTTATGTGAGTCAAAAGTGCAGCACAGATTAGTGCGGTATATTGGAACTTCCATGGTAAGGAGTGGACAGGCCGTGGCCGTACATTGAAGCAGTTCACGAGCGAATATCAGAGCTGTGTTCACACACACCGTGCACACCGTGTGAGATTTAACGTCAGAGAGATTACTAGCAGTGCAAATGTGTGCCTGCTACAGAGACATAAAGAAAGATTAAGGAGACATGTTGAAGCTGTGTATTTGTGCATAAGAGTAGATAATTGTAAGTTATCATCACGCTAATAATTTTAGTAACAAGGAAAGTAGTTTGAGGTGAACTTCGTCTCGTCACTTGCGTTTTTGTCACAATATCTTGTACTAATATATATATATATATATATATATATATATTTATATATTATATTATATATAACAACAAACTCATAATTTAAATTCATACTCACCACCGACATTTTTAATTCTATTTCAAGTACATAGGAAATGCGTGCAATGGAGGATTTACTCAGCTCTTCATAACTTCAATATGTTCTTTCTAATACTCATGGGGAAATGTTTGATTTAGCATTAAGTTGTCACAGTCTGTGTTCCCAATATTGTCATTTAGGTTATACGCAAGATAACCCAGATTAAATAAGCAATGATATCAGGCTATAGAGAAGAATGTAACTCGACTGCGTCATTAGGAAACAGACCGCGAGCTCTTCAATGAAATGCTCAAGGGTCTATCTGTGTGTACTTATTCACCGTGATGAAATTCTATTGACCTACCTATCCAAAGTTGCATGTACCTACTTGTGATGCGATGCCAGTCGAGTAGCACTGGCGTTCCATTGCCTCTTAATTCTACTATGAACTCCTACAAAATAACTTGCCGTTTATTAGAATTAGATTTGACAGTTGAAACCCACCTGAAAGGATTAAAAATTCGAAACTTGAACTATCGCTAGTAATTGACTTCCACTTTACCTTATCCTTCACGTTACACAGTAAGTCCTTTTCTTCCGACTACCAAAATGTCACTAAATTAAAATTAAGCGTCTTTTTAGAAGTGGGCATGATCCATAATCGTGGAAAACCTTCATGTTTGTTATCAATAGTGCACAAAGGTAGGAAACCTCATTATTCATCAATAATAGTTGCGATTGCTCCAGGTCCAAAAATACTAGGTTACAAATAACCGTACCAAAAACAATATTAAAAAGCGACCACGTGTATCTCCTAACTTTTACACAAAATCAATATGTCTTCGACATCTTTGCTTGAGTGGTAATTCTTTTCCATCAAGTGGTAATTCTTCATTGCCTGCCAAGCGACGGGATAATACTTTTCATTGCTCCGTCACAACCTACATTCAACCATGTTTTTGCGAATTAGCGAACTGGCGGCATACTGTTGGCAATAATATATTAACAGAATATAATAAGATCGAATTTTAGTGCGCAAAATTATGCCCGTAAAAATTATGATCATTCTTTATTGAACAGCCATCGTACTTACTACAATATTTGCTCACATAACTCACATTAAAGATCCATCATCACCACCCCAACCACATTATTATATCACCACCGTCACCACCAACATACCAAAATCACCATTATTTCCACTACACCCTCACCACCACCATATCACCACGCGCCCGCTGTAGCGTAGGTGGTAGCGTGTCTGCTTCACGTTTAAGAAGTCTGGAATTCGAATCTCGGTCAGGGGAGCTACCTGAATAAACTTTATCCGGTGTTTCCTTTATCCTGAAATATGAATGTCTGGTAGTAGCTCTAGAGACCCTGGGCTTATTTCAGCATCAGTTCAGCAATTTCGTTCATTCATCATCCGATATGATTAACGTGGAGTACGTAAATTCACCGTCACCACCACAACATCAAAACCGCCATTATCTCCACTACACCATCACCGCAATATTAAATCGCGACAAATGGAATAGCGAATGGCAGAAAACATCCAAGAATCAAACCACAAATTCTTTTTACACAACCAGTCATCATGGAAAGAGAACAAATCTGAATTTAACACCAAACCTTACAACCTTTCCAACAGGGCATGGAAAACTAAAATGTATTACCATCGATTCAAAATAACTCATTATCCTATGGGTAAAAGTAATCAATTGAACTATTGATCACTTAACATATGAGAGCGGCCTACTGAAACCAAAGCAACAAGAATTAAAGTCAACGATCACAGCAGCTAAAGGAATGTGATCACCAAACAAGACTGATTAATAAACATAAGCAACAACTTATAACATTTGTCAGTAAGGTTAATTGTAATAATTTTAAATACACATGTAAATAAGATAAAGTAATCATCTACCAATACACATGTGAAATAATTATAACCAATAAACATTATTTAACTGTGCTAGAATCACTTA
Source organism: Mantis religiosa (assembly GCA_030765055.1). Classification (NCBI taxonomy): domain Eukaryota; kingdom Metazoa; phylum Arthropoda; class Insecta; order Mantodea; family Mantidae; genus Mantis; species Mantis religiosa. The sequence goes on from JAUKNK010000065.1 coordinate 240,342, forward strand.
AACAAAAAGAATAAATGAAGCTACACTCAGAACTCCTGTAAACAAGCTAAACTACACTAGAAAATCTTGTTAACTAGTGGAACTTAGCTAAACTATACTATGAAATCATATGCTGTAGGTTAAGTTATATTCTGCACAGTGTAATGGAGCATGCTGCTTTTAATAAAGATTATAAAAAAACCATCACCACTACTACCATCATCACCACAACCAATACTCTTTTACTGTTTCTACAATGCCAATAACAGGAACTGCTGTCCTAAAACGGTAACTTGAGTAATTGACTTCCACATGTCCAAAACCTGAACAGGGCATTTTAAAAGTTCTTTATCTCGGAATACTTTAATGGATGCTGCCCATTTCCTGGAAGTTGGAAGAAGGTGCACTACTTTTGGAAATGATTCAGAGGTGATCGTTAGTCACAGAACTGTCATTTCTGAGCTGTGTAAGGAACTTATTCTCTGGTAAGATTCCACCTCTCGAGAAGTTCTAAAATAACGCATTTTCCTACCTCTAACAATGGCCTTCTTCTCAGCGAAACCTTGGGAAAGGTTTTCAAACCAGACAAAACTTAAGTGACTGATCTGTGGACTTAGCAGCTAGTATGTGCACGAGCAGATAAGCTTGCTTGTGTGTGCTTGCGTGTGCGTGCCGCAGAACAACTCTTAAAGGTATCAAACACTCCGTATTAAATTTCGACTTCAAAGTTTGCACTTTTTAAGGATGCGAGGTGAGGGATAGTATGCAATTCTCTCAGCTCAAAAAAATCGCTTACACAGAAAAACTTTTATCATTATTTTATGTTATGCCAGATAGGGTTCTAATGATTTTGATTACAATGATCTGAGATTTCATGGTATAAATGAAATATATATCTTGTGTTTCCTGAGGATAACTTCTTTCGTTCTTTCTTAATTTTCAGAAACCAGGACTTAGTTATAGGTATATTATAGCATCTAAACAAACTCTCTCTTTGTACCATACGACTCCTTCCTTGGTATTAACCGTTTCTGAAATATTCATTGCGTAAACAATTTTTGTCTAATTGGACTTTAATGTTCTGTTATACATTTAATAATGTGGGATTATGTTTGTTCTCTCCCTTCTCAGGAGCTCGTTAGTAGCAATAACCGTTATTATGCCAGTCACAGAGTACTGTTTCGACAAGTTTCAAGTAACGAAGTGAGTATTACTTGGTTTAAAAGCATTCTGTCTCATTCATGGACAGAGATGTGTGTTGAAAGTGACATTAAACGTGTTTTTCGAGATAATCTCTCTCTGCAATATGTGAACGATATAAATAATGAACATTGGCACGTGCAAATGATTTTTGATTATCGAATATTTGTGTGTCGTGCACCGCAACAGCCTGCAGTAAATCTGGAGTTTCCGATAAGCTCAAATGTTACGAAGGCCTGGAGCGCAAAGCTTGTAGGTGAAGGGGGAATGCTGCAAGTTATTGCGCTTATGGAAAACCAGCTGCATAAACCCATCAAGTTAACCTAGTTTCAACTCACACGATAAATGATGCCGGAAAAGATTAGCTATTTCGCAGTTTTACGCTGTTAATTACTTTATATTTTGATTGCTCTTCCACTTGGTATTTCGCGATATAGGTCAGGTGCAATAAATTTCCGAAATTGTAGTTCACATTTATACTTAAAATTTTCAATACAGTTCCCAATAGCCAACAAAAATTTTGTTGGAAAAATGATATCTGTGTTTTCAGAAAACCTAAAGCTTCAGAAGAAAATAATAAAACTGACAAGTGTTGGAAAAATATGTTTATGTAGCATACGCTTTTATCAAACTGAAAAATCTAAATCACGAACTTCCACGTGGATATTAATACTTGCCTCTGAGCATGACTGCATGCGAGCCAACCTCCCCAACTCCCGTGTCTCTATATAGTAAAATGATGAATAATATATTCGACACTGAATGTTATTACCGACCAACTAAACCATTTGTGTCTTTATCCATGTACTGAACAGCAGCAGTGCATGGCTTCGAGAAGGCTTCAATTATTACTTCACGCTAAACATTAGCCAAACAGCATTGCAAACGCTTACGTATCACCATTACTAACTTTCACGATGATCAAGTTTATTCTAAGTTGGAGAGTTACATGAGACATGAACAGTTTTACATCACGCCCGGAATCTAGCCAAGGATTTTCTTTTAGTTTCTCTTGCAGATTCTCTAATGCTGGGCTACCACCGAGGGGTAACTAAATACGTATTACATTTTCGTATCTGATACAGATACGCCTTCAGTGCACTCTCAAATATACCTTTAAAACGAGCTGCAATGCTTACATACCGTTTGCTTTAACAATAATTTTCATTTTAAACACCTGAAAACACTTGATAAGCACTTGTCGAAACACATGCGACATGGAGTTGAACAACAAGAATCATCATCAGTGTGGACATGTCGTTTATGTTTATTGCAACCACGAAATATATAACTAAAAGGGAAGAATTTGAGCATCTTATATCATTTCATTAGCGTAAAGATAAAACTGTCTCATATTCCAGAATGATAATTAATGTGGTATATGGGGAAAATCTAGTGAAAAATCAAGCTAGGAATGGTATTCTGACCTTCGATTGGGAATTTCTCCCTAAGGAATGAACATAGCACAAAGCAGCTTGGGGTTGTAGATACAGATATACTTTTAAAATATTAATTTAAAAATGTAAGAAACAATCCACGGATGATAACTCGGTAGTCTGGGGAGCAGTACAACACATCTCGTATTAGTGTAGCTAGGCACTTAAAGAAGATTAGCGATATGTTCCGCACGAACTAAGTGATCGTAATTTGGCCCAGCGTGTTTTAATCTGCTGTTCATTAGGGCATGCAATAAAAATGCTGATTTTCTGAAACGAGTGAAAGGCAATGAAATATGCATGGTGTATGGTAATGTCCGAAAGGGAAAATCAGGCGCCAGATAGGAGATTCACCTCTAACAGTTTGTAAACCACATCATCATCATCATCCCAAGAACGTTAGGTTTTGTTGGTGCAACTGAAAAGTAATGTTTTACTGTGGATTAAAAAAAAAAATAAAAAAGCAAAAAACATCTGCTCAACACATGCCATGGCATCTTGAAGCTATACCAGGGCAAAGCTGTTCACAGATTTATATTCTTTATCCTCCTGCCTTACTTATTAGTTCCATTTACAATACTTATCTTTGCAGATATTCCCTAATCTAACTTGCCAAATAATCCTAACCTATTAGCTAACTCTAACCTACTAGCTACTGGAAACCAGCAGCTTTAGAACTCATGAAAACTACCTACCCTACCTATATCATATATCCTACTTGCTAACATAAGACTTTCTATCTTTTATTTGCTGTCATTTCCTATCCGACTATTGGTAGTAATATTCCTCTCGGTTAGACTTGTAGTTTTTCCACCATCATTTGGAGAGAATTCGTCCATCAGTTCAGATTTCATTCGTAAATATTATTCTATTGCAAATGTCTGCTAACTCCGCCCTTCTTCTGAGTCTTCCGCTAATCTGCTTGTCGCTCCTGCTCCCATTCTGCCTATGGATGTCCAGTATTGGCGGCTCCTGTTGATCCTTTGTGGTATTTCCTGGTCACATATATGTTGTTCCTGTTGATCTTCCATTTCATTTTCTCGCCTTATTCCATCCTCTGGTTCCCTTTGAATATTCCTTTTTGACCTCCTCGGTTCTACAGCTGCCTGTTCCTCTCTCCTTCTCCGTGGTCCTCCTCTTTCACGTATTTCTATCTGTTATTGTTTATATTCCTCCATGACTCGCGCAGAGATGATCTCGGCCATTTCTTCCAGTGTTCTAAAGTCCCCAGGATCTCTGACGATATTATATACATATTTCCCTTGTAGCATACTTCTATGGTGTTCTAACAGATCTTTATATTTTTACATTCAAACAATGTGTGTTCTGGTGTATCCTGTATATTGCAGCTGTCACATATATCAATATCTGAGCTTCCAATTCTTTTGAAATAGGTCCGATATGGTCCATGGCCAGTTAGAAATTGTATACCTGCTCTTCTTGGCTGTATTTGTCTTAAGCGTAATCTTTCTCTTATATTTGGAAACAAATTGTACGTTCTTCTACCTTCCCCTATGTTGTTACATTCTTGCTGCCATTCTTCTATAAGTCTCTGATTTATTTCCTTTTTAGTAGAGCACGGATAGCCTATTATTTTCTCTACTTTACTCAAGTCCCCTTTTTTAACCCAATAGTTGGCTCCTCGCTGTTTGATTATCAATTCCAATGGCCATGTCCCCACTGCAATTAATAGTGCCATTGTAGATATGGTCTTAACGGCTCCAATACATTTCAATAATCCTGTTCTCTGTATGGATCTTATCATCTTCACATTCTTTTTTATATTAACTCTATCAGCCCATACCCCAGCTCCATATGCTGTTATTCCCACAACAAAACTCATGTGGTATGAAGTTATAGCCTTTGGCGGTAATTTAAATGTTCTCGTTGCTAAAGTAGACAATTTCATCATTATTTTTATGGTTTTTACTATGGATTGCTTACTACCGTTGAAACCTACATTTATGAAAAATACTGATCTCAGTTGAGATCACTGAAAGTGGCAATTCGGGAAAAAAAGGCCTGAATTGACAAATATTTAAAAAGTCATATTTTACGACAACTTCAGAATATTGTGACTTTGTGGGTTCGTAGAATTAAAAATCCAATTTGCAAAAATTCTAAATGTTCTTTATTTCCGTAGAAATACACTAATCAATTCTCACGTAACAACATTACGTCACATACACACAACGTTCTGATCAGCTCTCGTTACAACAACACTCTTGTTACACAACTACACACTGTTTTACAACTCTCCCTTGCTGGCGTATCACAATCTCTTATATATCTCATTCATAATTCGAGAGACTTCTCGAGCAAATAAGAAAAACAACTATGCTCTGTCAATCGAGATATCTCTCGAACCTTCCAAATATGAAATCCTAGCCTGCCTCGGTAGCGTAGATGGTAGCGAGTCTGCCTCACGTTCAAGAGGTCCCGCGTTCGAATCTCGGTCAGGGTGAGTTATCTGGATAAGGTTTTTTCCAGGGGTTTCCCTTATCCTGAAAGATGAATGTCGGGTAACTCTAAGATCTATGGACCCTGGACACATTTGAGCATCATTTCACTCATTCATTCACCGTCCGATATGACTTAACGTTGGAGAACGTAAAATACAAAAACAAAACAAAACTTGAAATCCTAGCTGTGCCCGCAAGTCCTTTGTTTCCACTAGTCGCGCTGCTTATGCAAGCTCTTTATTACCGTGAAACATCATCTGCCGTCTATTATCTATTTGCGGTGAAACTGTTTATGCCTGTTACCACAACAATATAAACATAATGGTAGGATTCGACTTAAATGTGTTATTACTTCTGAGCGTCTTTTCTGAGTATAAGTTTTCAAACCCCGCAGACTTTTCTAGCTGTAAACACTCACTTCCTTATAGGCTGCAGATTCAACATGAAAAGAAAACTCATATTGGGGGGGGGGAGAGAGAGAGAGAGAGAGAGAGAGAGAGAGAGAGAGAGAGAGAGAGAGAGAGAGAGAGAGAGAGAGAGAGAGAGAGAGAGAGTTTATAAATTTCCAGAAAACTTGATGTATTGGCGAAAATAATATATCATACTGTGAGAGATAAAGCTTGTTTAATAAGATAACCACTTAATTTCCTCTGCTGTGAATACCTTTGTGTTAAATTTTGTGTTAATATTGTGTTAATATCCCATCATATATTATTTATGAGAAATAAATATAAAGCTCGAAAACTAACAGATTTACTTGCATAATGACATAGCGATTCAGACTATTTGAGGTAGTCTTGAAGATTTGTTAAGTATTTCAGATGAGACATTTCAATGGGCATATATCGTCGAATGTCAATGATCCGTGGTTCTTTACATTTTTAGTGTTAATTCATGCTCCTATCATACCAGGTACGTCCAGAAAGTAAGTTCTGTTTGGTAATAAAATTAAACTGTGTACAGACACAGAAAAATTATTTATTGCACAAAATTCTACAACTCTTAAAATACTTTTTCACATAACTGCCGAAATTTTGCAGGCATTTTTCATAGCGAGGCACCTGTTTTTGTATACCTTCTTCATAGAAGTTTGCCGCCTGTGTCTTCAACCAGTTGGAAACATTTTCTTTCAGCTCTTCGTCATTGTTGAAGTGTTGACCGCCAAGGAAAGATTTGAGATGCTAAAACAGATGAAAGTCGCTAGGAGCGAGGTCAGGGCTGTACGGAGGGTGGTCAAACACGTCCCAGCCAAATCCCTGTAGGATGTTTTTCGTCGCATTTGCAGCGTGTAGTCGTGCGTTGTCGTGAAGAAACACAACACCTTTTGACAGCCGATAAATTTCAATTGGTTTTATTTTCCTAGCATTCAGAAAACGAATCACAAGCGGCGGGATTTTCAATCAACACCGACATTGTAAACAAGCACAACAAAGCGTACGTGGCTGACAGCGATCTCACAATGGCGCACGTTTCTTCTCATTGATACACAGCGTCTACCGTGCATGTGCGGAACTGCGATCGCAGCGCTGCAGCGGAGATAAATTGAAACAGAACTTACTTTCTGGATGTCCCTTGTATAATATCGCATAAATTGATCCATATATTTCAAAGATGCGTTTTTGTAATTGTCAAACATTTTTCTCATATATATGATCGTTCAGTACCCTTTAAACCAGAGTTACATTGCTGCTACTTAGGAGCATTAAAATCCTTAATTATGCGAGCTTAATACCTCCCTATGAAATTGTAACAAACTGATTCTAAGCATCCATTCTTTGGTTTCTTAATGTCATTGTTCATATAGATATTACTCGCATTTAACAAATATACTTTTGTATCATTCAGCTCTATTTCACAAAATTTGTATTACCTAATTGAATCTACAGATACCCATAAAATAATTTGGAGGGGTTGTAATTAAATATTTTAATATTTAAGAGACTCCGAATTTAAGGTTAATGCTTCATACATAAATTTAATGGTAATATTGTCAAGTTTGTTTTTATAATTTACTGCATTTCAGCGCATGGTCCATTTGTGGTTTTATCAAAGTATTTATCGTCACTAACATGACCCATGTTTACGTTAAACGAAATCTGTAATATTCTTAGAAATGTCATTTACATAATCAGTTCCCAGAATCTGCCAATAAACACGCTGAACATTCTGTATAGAAGACCCTGAGTCTATATTCCTGGTTTGTAGGCGTGTTGCTAGGGTAACTTGTGATAAAGGCGATCCGAGATTGTAATATTGAAGTAATATCGCGTCACCGAGATCTCATCGAGTGAGGGAAGACCTGAGTGGAATTAATTTATTTCAGAGAGACGTAACTGGATCATTATCTCGAAAAACTGGAAGACTAGTCAAAGGGCTTTCCTGTTCCTTACCAGGAAATATTTCGTAATATCTACCTAGGTATAAAGCATATAGAAATTCTTAATTAAAATATGCCGAACGTCAAATTTAATTGAGTGGGTGTGTTAGGAGAATATTAAACAATCCTCGTGATTCACTTGAAAATCAAAGTCTCTTCAAGCCCGGCACACGGCGATGGGTGATTTTAGATCGAGAACATGGCATCCTTCGGAAAGGAAGTAAAGCACGTGGTTTGCTGTCGTAGATTTACGAAACTCAAGCCTGACAGAGAGACCCCTTAGCAAAATTAAGCGGAACTTCACTCTAAATATAAAATGGGACACCAAGAACTACAAGAGTTTAAAAACACTCATAAATAAAAACTCAATTTATTTTATAGCTCAGCTCAAGGAGAGTAATTTGGTTAATCAATGTAGCGAACATTCATGGCGAAGGACCAATTTCGTCTCTGCTCAGAAGTAACAAACCAAGACAGTCACGGCCTCGCACCAGCCGGTCTGACGACATGATCCACGAGTGGAGAACGTTGTTTTGGAGGATCGCCGATTGAGCAGTTTTAGATGGTCATGCTGGACTGTATGCACAGATCCTACGGAAATGCCCATTTTGGAGGCGATGTCTACAACTGTCTTGGTTTGTCACTCGATATTCTGCCTTTATTGAACTGTCGCACCCAGGAACGCACATTAGACACATCCATGGTACCATGACCACATGCCTCACTCAACTGGCGATGAATTTCAATAGGTATCACACCACGAGAATGGAGAACACGAATGATTACGCTGTTCTTGCAATGAAAACGTCGCCATTTTAAGTATCAAAATCAGTCCTAACTCTCGTCGCTGCCACTAGAATTCTATGCACCGTACAGTGCTGCCATCTCTGTCAGGCATTCACAAAGAGTCCATGTGTATCTTTTTTAAAAAAAAACAGAAGTTCCTCTCTTGTCCCAGTCCTGAAAACAAATTAGGTGTTAAAACTTGAACGCACCTCGTACAGTGAGACACTATATTGCTTTTCATTTATATGTTTATTTTTTGAAAAGTCAATTTCGAGTGCCCTTAAGCCAGTTGTTGGCTCAACGAGCTTCCGGATTCCTTTTTGTCCCATTGGCAATGTTACGTTTCAGAAACTTATGTTTATATTGTCAACATTACTAAACTCTGGAAGTGGTTGGTTCCCCATTTGCTTTATACAGTCCTTCTGTTTCACGGGATAGTTAGGCAAATTTTCGGGAATGACATATAAAATCCAATGTTACTTTACCTACTGCAGTTTCAGCCAAGAGGTCTGAATTTCACCATATGCTTTTGCTTAACTAAGATCATGTCTTTTATTAGGCGTCATATTTTGATTCATTCCAATAAATTTCTATCACCACTATCTGATTTGTAAGAAAATTTATTGAAAGTATTCCCACACCAAGTCAGCTGACATTTACGAAGACTAGCCACAACAAAAAATAAAGTACTAGTTAGTTTCAAGTATAAGAATTTTAAAACGTGATAGAATGGATGAATTGCAGAAGAAAGTGGCAGGTGTCTCCTACAGGAAAGAAATAACTGCTTCTTAAATGAGAAAATGCAGACACAAATAAGCTATTACCTAAAACCATATTATCCCCAAGGCAGGCATAGAAAGAATGTGACCGGTAAATACTGTCTCAGTGTGGAAGGCTTCTTGCATGTTTGCTTTGCTTCCACGATGGAGAGATCTCCGAGAATCGGCGAGGAAATGGGATCTAAACATCGTTACGGAATATTTATTTTACTGTTATATACAGTAAACAGAATGCTCAATAAACTCTTGCTGCCTGATTTTCAACCTGAAGTGGGGTTTGCCTCGTATGGATGGCATAGATGGAACCTTTGATTGTCTGTGCGGTGTTGCAATAGCGTAAGCTCTGGTGGTCCTCATTTCTCGTTGCGATGTATGAGTACATCTCGGAAGTTAAGCATCTATAATAATCAAAATAAGCAGACAAGAAGTGAAATACTTGTAAAAAACATGGCAAATTTAAAACTGTGACTATCTGCTACATGTGACAGTAGCTGCTGAAAGCAGACATTTTCTTGTCACCAAACATTGCAGCAAGGGCACATTTATGTACGTGGAAAGAGTTCATAAAATATTTTCTTGTGATTAACGGTCTTTTAACCACCTTACAGAATAAAATTGTTCCACCAGTAAAAAGCTCATGAGCACTAAATTCACAAGCTTTTTGCAGGAAAAGATTATGAAGAATTAGATGAATTAGTGAAGTTCCTTGTAATGCCCTACGTTAGATGCGTCCACATTTGCGGGTAAAGTGCTCTGGTGGGTGTAGAAGCGTGTCAGAAGGTACGGCGATCCGGACATCACCAAGGTAGTAGCTAACGTCCTGGAGGTTGCGGGATAAAGTGCTCTGGCGGCTGTAGGAACGTGTCAGATAGGTACGGAGATCCGGACATGACCAAGTGTCCTGGAAGTTAGAGGGTAAAATGCTCTGGTGGCTGTAGAAGCGTGTCAGATAAGTACGGAGATCTGGCCCTAGCTAGTGTTCTGGAAGTTAGAGGGTAATGTGCTCTGCTGGGTGTAGAAGCGTGTCAGATAAGTACGGAGATCTGGCCCTAGCTAGTGTTCTGGAAGTTAGAGGGTAAAATGCTCTGGTGGCTGTAGAAGCGTGTCAGATAAGTACGGAGATCTGGCCCTAGCTAGTGTTCTGGAAGTTAGAGGGTAAAATGCTCTGGTGGCTGTAGAAGCGTGTCAGATAAGTACGGAGATCTGGCCCTAGCTAGTGTTCTGGAAGTTAGAGGGTAATGTGCTCTGCTGGGTGTAGAAGCGTGTCAGATAAGTACGGAGATCTGGCCCTAGCTAGTGTTTTGGAAGTTAGAGGGTAATGTGCTCTGCTGGGTGTAGAAGCGTGTCAGATAAGTACGGAGATCCGGCCCTAGCTAGTGTCCTGGAAGTTAGGAGGTAATGTGCCCTGCTGGGTTTAGAAGCGTGTCAGATAAGTACGGAGATCTGGCCCTAGCTAGTGTTCTGGAAGTTAGAGGGTAATGTGCTCTGCTGGGTGTAGAAGCGTGTCAGATAAGTACGGAGATCTGGCCCTAGCTAGTGTTCTGGAAGTTAGAGGGTAATGTGCTCTGCTGGGTGTAGAAGCGTGTCAGATAAGTACGGAGATCTGGCCCTAGCTAGTGTTCTGGAAGTTAGGGGGTAATGTGCCCTGCTGGGTGTAGAAGCGTGTCAGATAAGTACGGAGATCTGGCCCTAGCTAGTGTCCTGTAAGTTAGAGGGTAATGTGCCCTGCTGGGTGTAGAAGCGTGTCAGATAATTACGGAGATCTGGCCCTAGCTAGTGTTCTGGAAGTTAGGGGGTAATGTGCCCTGCTGGGTGTAGAAGCGTGTCAGATAAGTACGGAGATCCGGCCCTAGCCAGTGTCCTGGAAGTTAGGGGGTAATGTGCTCTGCTGGGTGTAGAAGCGTGTCAGATAAGTAGGGAGATCTGGCCCTAGCCAGTGTTCTGGAAGTTAGAGGGTAATGTGCTCTGCTGGGTGTAGAAGCGTGTCAGATAAGTACGGAGATCCGGCCCTAGCTAGTGTTCTGGAAGTTGGGAGGTAATGCGCTCTGGCGGATGTAGAAGCGTGTCAGATAAGTACGGAGATCCGGCCCTAGCTAGTGTCCTGTAAGTTAGAGGGTAATGTGCTCTGCTGGGTGTAGAAGCGTGTCAGATAAGTACGGAGATCTGGCCCTAGCTAGTGTCCTGTAAGTTAGAGGGTAATGTGCCCTGCTGGGTGTAGAAGCGTGTCAGATAAGTACGGATATCTGGCCCTAGCCAGTGTTCTGGAAGTTAGGAGGTAATGTGCCCTGCTGGCTGTAGAAGCGTGTCAGATAAGTACGGAGATCTGGCCCTAGCTAGTGTTCTGGAAGTTGGGGGTAATGTGCCCTGCTGGGTGTAGAAGCGTGTCAGATAAGTACGGAGATCCGGCCCTAGCCAGTGTTCTGGAAGTTAGAGGGTAATGTGCCCTGCTGGGTGTAGAAGCGTGTCAGATAAGTACGGAGATCCGGCCCTAGCCAGTGTTCTGGAAGTTAGAGGGTAATGTGCCCTGCTGGGTGTAGAAGCGTGTCAGATAAGTACGGAGATCCAGCCCTAGCCAGTGTTCTGGAAGTTAGGAGGTAATGTGCCCTGCTGGGTGTAGAAGCGTGTCAGATAAGTACGGAGATCTGGCCCTAGCTAGTGTTCTGGAAGTTAGGGGGTAATGTGCCCTGCTGGGTGTAGAAGCGTGTCAGATAAGTACGGAGATCTGGCCCTAGCTAGTGTTCTGGAAGTTAGAGGGTAATGTGCCCTGCTGGGTGTAGAAGCGTGTCAGATAAGTACGGAGATCCGGCCCTAGCCAGTGTTCTGGAAGTTAGGAGGTAATGTGCCCTGCTGGGTGTAGAAGCGTGTCAGATAAGTACGGAGATCTGGCCCTAGCTAGTGTTCTGGAAGTTAGGGGGAAATGTGCCCTGCTGGGTGTTGAAGCGTGTCAGATAAGTACGGAGATCCGGCCCTAGCCAGTGTTCTGAAAGTTAGGAGGTAATGTGCCCTGCTGGCTGTAGAAGCGTGTCAGATAAGTACGGAGATCTGGCCCTAGCTAGTGTTCTGGAAGTTAGGGGGTAATGTGCCCTGCTGGGTGTAGAAGCGTGTCAGATAAGTACGGAGATCCGGCCCTAGCCAGTGTTCTGGAAGTTAGGGGGTAATGTGCCCTGCTGGGTGTAGAAGCGTGTCAGATAAGTACGGAGATCCGGCCCTAGCCAGTGTTCTGGAAGTTAGGAGGTAATGCGCTCTGGCGGATGGAGAAGGGTATCAAGCGGTCGGCTATGACCAAGGCTCTGGCTAGTGTCTTGCGGGTTACTACGTGACAATTGAAAATATATATCTGTGTCCGCGGATGCTTATTTGTAGCTCTCAAAGAAGTCTATGAGACTTGAGGCAGGTTCGAACTGAGAGGAAAGTTAGAAATTTGAATTCACAAAAATTGGAGGTAACATTCTCTGGCCAATTATGGCAACGCTTCTCAATTATAAACAGAGGTACGCCAATAAACCTTCGACTCATTCATTGAGGATAGGCATCTGCACAACCGAGATTTCTACGAATATGTATAATGACACTGAATCAAGCGATGCGGAAAACTTTCTAGCCCGTCAAAATTTTCAATTCAAACTTTCCTGAAACACCAGCGTTTGTATTCAGCATTCAGTTCTCTTACTTTTCCCTCGTGCTTAGTTGAGCATGCTGTAAAATCGAGCACCTTTCCTATACAATAAAGTTTTTCAACTTCTACATTTTACATTTAAAGCATTCGGCAGATAACGAGCGACATTCGTAAATACCCTCCTTAGAGCCAATGTTTTTGTTTGGGTGGACTACAAACTATTTGGAGCAGAGGTTGGGGTTGGTATTTCATTAAATCTTCTACTACAGCACAATGTGCTCCGAGAGAAGCGTTACCCCGGCAACCGAACATGGAGAGTGGAGTAGACCCATCCAAGTCTGCCCCTCGTCGCTCAGGTCAGGCACGCTTCGTTTGTGACGCGGGATTTACGGGCCTCCCCCCATATAAAGGTTTTCCGCTAACACACTAATGGCATAATTTACGTGCGCATCCAAGGTACTCTCTTAATTTATTTATCTGGAGTCATGCAGTCAACGAACAAGAAAACCCTTCATTTATTGTCCTTCCATGCATATTTTGCTCTGTGCTCATTTATAGTTAAGTTGGTAGCTTCTCGTTTCTGTCCTTTCTGTTAATTAGTACCCTACTTCACTTTACCACCTTCTATTCTCATATTTACAGTTCTATGCCCATTTTATTCTCAGCCCTCTATTAAGCCATAACTACCGTTATATCATTTGTTTCCCTTTGAAGTTGTTATAGTTGTTATCTTCCCCCTTTTGCGTGAATATTTCTCACAATCAACATCAAAGAAGTCAATCAATATACCTGACATGTTATCGAGTTCTTTAACGAGACATACTTTATATATATTCAGACACTATGTATTACTGTTTACTAATTAAACCAGCGCCATTTAGAATGAACGGGAGCTCAGGGGCTACTTCCAAAAATTTCCAGACGTGTACTTCATTTGCCATGCAAGTATCTTGAAGATATAGATAGCATTTTAATCCCTCTTAATAAAATAAAAAATAACTAAACACTTTTATGTAAATGGGAGCCTAAGATAAGGGGGATTTTCTTGAAAATTTTCGTGTCGCTTTTTTTTAATATGCTCAACTTGAAATACCAAATTTGCTATGTAATGGTCTATTTAATTTTAGATTATACTGTTCAGAAACACATACACAAAACTTTTTATTGAAATACTTTTACTTTTATACAAGAGGCCACGAAATATATAGATATTTGAGTATAATTTTGTTACAGAATTTTGAGTGGTATATAATACTACCTATACTTTCTGTCATACGCAACTCGCCTAGATAAAGTAATGCAATAAAACGTCAACGAATATTCCAAAACACATTTGTCACAACAGGCCAAAAAGTGGGTAACATTAAAAGGAGAACCCCATTTTTAGTAATACAGCACTATTTAATACACTCGGAAAAAGATAATCTTCACTCATACGCGTGATATGCAGTTCACACTCGGGAAGTAGAAATGTGGCGCAAATGGAAGCGGATCGTAAATAACGACCAACGACCAGTCAAGCCAGGGGTCGCTTAGGGACTTTATGTTATATTTGTGTTTTGTCAATACGTAACTCAATTCTCATAACTTGTAACTTGGTTTTCCATAACTGCTCCTTCAATAGAAATCGTTCTTTAAGCGTGAATTTTTTAAAGAGTTTTCAGCCTATTTATTTTGTTTGTTAAAAACAGGCAGAATAAACGTAAAAGCCAATTCCACCCACAAATCTTGATAAAAAGTTACTTGCAAAGCACAGAACATACTTGTTCTAGTATGTTTCACATGCATGTGTATGATATGTCTGATATTAACCCTTCAATTGTCCGCATGTAATAAAAATAATTGAAAATACAAATACAATTTGTAAACTTAAATTCTAATGCTCATGTCTTTGGTTTTTTGTGCCAAACTGTACATTTAAGTTACTAAAATATGATATATTTATTGTGCATATTCCAAAATTTTACAATTTACAACTTTTGGCCACATTTATTTGTCGTTACCTTGTTGCTACCTTGGCTTGAATGACACCCTGGTCTTTTGCTCTGCCAGGTAGCTCTTAAGCTCCATACCTCCTTGATTACTTAATTAGTACCTTTCTTCCCCCTCCTCTTCCTTTCTTACATTTTTTAAATTTCTGGCCTATTTTGCTCTTACTTTCTGCAAGAACTCACCAATACTTCTTAACTTCTTTTCCTCCCTGCCCGTTAACATTTTTATAGCTACTATCCTCTTCTCTACTTTCTCCCATTTTTCTTCCCAAACCTTTTTTTCTCCATATTGCAACCTCCTCACATTCTGTTACATAGTGTTCTATGCTTTCTTTTCCCCCACACAATTCACAAATTACCTTTCCCTACCGGTAATGTGTAGTTACAGCTGAAGTGTACACAAATTATCTGCTTTATTGTTGATTTACTACTTCCTTTAGTAAGTCTGATATAAGTTTCTCTAAATATTAATGAAGCAAGAGTATTTATGAAAACTTTTTGTGCTATTTAGGAAATGAGAATAATTCAAGTAACATGTTTTCTGTGGCATATGGTTTACACGTTTCTGTTTACATCCTATGTACATATCAGAGTCTGACTGTGTGAAAATATAACTTATAACAGGATTCAAATGGTGAGAAGTACAAGAATACATTGTTACATTGAGGGATACATTTTTCTTACAGGTTTTACTTAGACGGATCTTGGAGATTTCCTAAATATAGGATTGGAACGCCTTTTTTGAAATTTCCTTTCAAAATTATCTTTTTATTTAATGTATCAGCAGTTTTCTGTGTCATTCGTGTGACCTGCGCAAATAACGTTTTTTTGTTTGTAATTTACTTCCTCCAACGTTAAGTCATATCGGACGATGAATGAAATGTGTGATATACGGCTCAAATAAGTCCGGGGTCCATGGAGCTTAGAGTTACCTGACATTCGTCTATCAGGATAAGGGAAAAACCCGGAGAAAATCTTATCTAGGTAACTCACCCTGACCGAGATTCGAACTCGGGACCTCTTGAACGTGAGGCAGACATGCTACCATCTACGCTACCGAGGCGGGCTGTACCGAGTTGGAAGTTGAGAACTGATAATCGTGTAGTGATTTCAAATTTGTTTGTTTATGTGTGGTGAAGCCACGAGAGACTGTGTTGGTGTATGTTACATCATCCTGCTGCAAAGGGCTGTACAAACTGTCTTTCTACGGAAATAAAGAGCATTTTGAATTTCTGCAAACTAGACTTTTAATTTCACGAACCCACAAAGGCACAATATTAATTGCAAGTAATTGGTATGTATATACTTCATATTTTCTACTCCTCCAGAAAATGTTCGTTTTCCTATCAACTTACATTAAACACGATATGGTATTATTATTATTATTATTATTATTATTATTATTATTATTATTATTATTATTATTATTATTATTATTATTATTATTATTATTATTATTATTATTATTATTATTATTATTATTATTATTATTATTATTATTATTATTATTATTATTATTATTATTATTATTATTATTATTATTATTATTATTATTATTATTATTATTATTATTATTATTATTATTATTATTATTATTATTATTATTATTATTATTATTATTATTATTATTATTATTATTATTATTATTATTATTATTATTATTATTATTATTATTATTATTATTATTATTATTATTATTATTATTATTATTATTATTATTATTATTATTATTATTATTATTATTATTATTATTATTATTATTATTATTATTATTATTATTATTATTATTATTATTATTATTATTATTATTATTATTATTATGTTTATTATTATTATTATTATTATTATTATTATTATTATTATTATTATTATTATTATTATTATTATTATTATTATTATTATTATTATTATTATTATTATTATTATTATTATTATTATTACTATCATCAACATCATCATCACTATCATCATCAACAACATCATCACACGTTTAAGCTAGTTTCCTGAACAAAACGGCTCTAAAAGAACCAGTCTCCTAATCTATTTTAACAACAGTAAAAAATAATTTCTTATAAGGTTCTACAAAAATATGAGAGTCAATTTATTATACTACTTATCTCAAAATAAAAGCTTATATTTATTATTCATTAGGATACCGACTGAGTTGTATCCCCACATCTGCATTTCTGACGTTTCTATAGCACCAGTTTCAAAGCTCAAGCCTCGAGAAGCGATTTCTACTTTTTCGAGACCAGCTGTCGTGATCGGAGGAGTTAAACCAGCAATTTGTTTACACAGATGAGGCTTGCCAGCTGTTTTCTTCTACTGCTTAGTGAACCGAGGTACCAATTCTTCAATTTGTGTATATATGATTTACTCGTTGCACAAAACTTGCAACATTCCTTCCCAATGAAAAGGCTCTTCCCAGAAAATTATATATGTAAGTTTTTTTATGTAAATATCTGCTTGTAGATGATATCGTAGAGTATATTTTGAAAAATGGGGTTCACTAACCAATTATTCACAATTAAGAAATCCCAGAGTTATTGTTTGCTGATGACTCAGTAGTGGGTTCCATATCTTGTGGAGGGATGAGAAGCGCAGTTGAGGCAATAAGCACTTATTACAAAAATGGGGGTTAAAAGTGAATGAAAAGAAATAAAAAATTATGTATTTTAAAAGAGTACATAGATTGCGTAAAGACGAGAAATTGGAGACACATGGAAGAGAAATAGAAGTCGTAAAGAGACTTGATTATTTGGGGATAAGGGTGAATTGTGATGGTAGGTGGACTGAACTAAAAAAGTTGGCTTTATGGTCATGAGTGTTGTAAGAGTATGTTTAAGGAAAGTACCTGACATAAATGCCAAATGGCTTGAAAGGATCTATACTGCTATAGCAGAAATCAAAATGCTACATGGGGCAGAGATATGGGGAGCAGATGAAGCACGGGTAGAGGTGGACATTATTAAGAGGTCCTTATTATATATGTATATATACATATATATATTCTAGGCCTGTCATTAGCATCACTTAATGGGGCAGCACAGCTAGAGTTGTGAAGACATTCAACTAGGATCAAAGTTATCTTAAGAGTAATGAAATATTTATATAGAGTAGCCAATTTGGAGGAAAGCAATATTATTAAGGAATGTTTTCTCATGCAAATGAGAAGCAAATGGGAAGGGTCTTGGACACAAAAAGTAAAGAAATTGATGGAACAGATAGGTGTGGGACATATTTGGATGAGTATAGTTATAGAGGCTTTTGGAGAGAAGTAGAATTAAAATTACAAGAGGATATATAGGAAAATAAAAAATATGAAGGAAGTGCATAGATATGTGTAATAAACTAGGTTGAGATGGATTTGCTTGGGCGAGGACAGGAGTCCGAAGTTTGAAAAGTATTAGACGTGGTAAGGATGAAGGGAAATGGCCAATGTGCAGAGAACGTGATACAAATTGGCATGATTTACTATATTGCAAACAAACAAAGATATGGAGATAACAAATTTAATTTTAAATTCAAGTAAGTTTTGGAAATTAATTATTCTTTCACACTAGCCGTGTGTAGGATGCACTATGAAGCGGTAGAGTCAGACGGGATTTGAATCATGTTGAAACTCCGTCTGATTTCCGTCCAGCCGCTCTTAACCATTGAGCTGCTGTGGCCAATGTGACAGCATGACATTAAATTCTCCAACTGACTCTTATTTTTTTCTGGACGGAGACGAGCAGACCCGTGGTTCAAATCCCGGATATGGCAATGTATTTTTCAGTATGAATGTACCGTTTCATAGTGCGTCCTACACACGTCAAGTGTGAAAGAACAATTAATTTCCATTAATTGTACCTAGTAGTGGTCCGAACTATAAATCCTGGGCCTTAAAGTACTTGCACGTTGCAAGTCGTCATTAAGGTAGTTGTGTCATGTGTTTGTGAGAACTCCTAAGTGGTTTACCGGGAAAATACGAGTCAGTTGGAGAATTTAATATCATGCTAGCACGTTGGCCACAGGAGCTCAATGGTTAAGAGTGGCTGGACGGATACCGGAAGATCCGTGGTTCAAATTCTGTCCATGGCATTGAATTTTTCAGTCTGACTCAAGTAAATTGTACAATAAATACGTTGAACAACAAAAATGGAAGAGTTTTAAGGAGAGGAGAGAAGTGTTATTAATCTGGAAAATGTTATCTGTAAAAGCAGAAAATAATGTAAGAAATATAGGCGATTACTCGGCGAAAGTCAGAGAGAAAGGGTTAAGAATGATTAAGCATAATCAACAAGTAAGTTTGGATAAAGAGGAACAAGGGATATAAAAGAGTAGAGGGTCGTCAATACAAGAACAACAAGGGTTGCGTGTATTTAGACCGAAATTTAAGGCAAGCACATAGAAAAGATATATATTGGGTATATACATATATATTGGGTATATATATATATATTGGGTACATATATATTTAAATATCATACATATGCAGTGTTTTAAACAAAATCCTTGGAGATATTTTATGTAAATAAACAATCTTTGGAACAGACTGAACTTATAAATTAATGATAAATAAACGGAGAGGACGCCTGGGACCTTGGCCCACATTAGAGCTTGTTTTGTTCCTGACGGAACTAGCAGAATTGCAGACACCTGAGACTGGCATATGAAAGAGCTGAGAATTTTCCAATGACCAAACATCCGTGGCATCTGTCCGAGCCCGAACAATACTACATAACCACTAAATGTACTTGGAACATAAGAGATGACTTGAAATTAGTGATAAAAGAGAAGCCACCTCAATGTTGCCAATCAGAGGAAACAGCGGGAATTTTTATTTTTTGTTTTGTCAGAGTGATGTACCAGCATACGGTTTTCCCGGTTTTTTCCATTATCCTTAAAGATGAATGTTGAGTAACTCTAAGCTCTAAGGACACCGAGCGGGATCGGTTTCGCCTGTGGCCCGCATTCGGAAGGTCCGGGTTTAATTCCTACCTACCTCACCCATTGGTTTTTTCGAGGGCTTTCCCGGGTCGCTAGGCGAATGCTGGGTAGGTTAATTACATCCCCCGAATTTCCTGTCTCTCCATTTCATCTCCATTATCATTTCACAAGATCTCTCGTCTGGTGGTCTCTTTTAGGGTAGAAGTGTCGGCGGGAAACTCGGTGGTGCATGGCAGGATGATATGCTCTGAATGAACCACTTACTCCTCCGGTAGGTCGGCTACCGGTCTCCGGACCGGCTCCTGGGACCACTTTCGAAACACAATAGGGGGAGGGAACGTCCGTTGCCCTGGCCTACCGGAGTACTATGTAGGGACCCTGCCCTCTGCGCTGTCGTGGCTCCTTGGGACGGCCACCCTCCGTCTCCTCTCGCTTCATCCTTCCTTCCGTGGAAGACCCACTTAGGAGCATAGGTACAATAGATAATAACTGGTCGCAGTGTCGAATCCGCTCCATAGTAATCCTAAGTTCTAAGGACCAAGGGCTCATTTGAGCATCACTTCATTCATCATCCGATATGACCTAACCTTGGAAGACAAACTAGAAAAAATCTGTATACGTTTGTTTCTAAAAATGCTTTTTAATTTATTTAGAGCACTTCAGAACATGTAGTTTCTGTTGAAATCTCAGTACCGACTTTCGTATGGAGTGTTTACCTAAGTAGTAGGAAAAACAATATTTCAACCGTAGTTGTATGGCATGATGAATATTTAGCACAAACACAGATATGCGCTTTAGGGACAGGAGATACCACCAATACTCTATTTTCAATTGAAGGAGTACAAAATTGTCAAATCCTGCATTTGACTTCAGAAACAAAGCTAAGATTTCCTTAAATTCTTCTGTGAACGAATATCTTCGATATTCCTTGGCATTAAATATATAGCACAGTTGGTTGTGCCTTTATTGCATTCTGTTCTGTAAAGAGACATTCCAAGAATTTGGATTGTTTGGGGTTAAAACCAAGATGCTCTAGAAGCATTTAATAATCTTAAGAAGACAGCCTGCCACGAAAACGTTTTATAGGTGATGAACGTGGCCTGAGGAAGGACGTGGCATATACAGTCAACAGCAGGGGTGGAAAAGGAATTCAAGAAAAATGGGAGAGGCGTTTTACAACCTTAAGCATAAAAACAATAATGCCGTGTGCTATATATTACAAGGAACGACACTGACCCACTTTGTGGACGATAAAAACTGCTTCTTAAACACATGTTATGCATAAAGGTATCTTGGTAAAATGAAAAATCTTGTCAATAATGATTAGCATTTGTGATCTATGTTTCATTTACAGAATAAGTAAAATGAACAAGAAAAGGTACAGTGATAGGCATTTCTCTGAAAGGAAGAAAACAATTTTTTAATTTAATAAGAGCTTTGTTTTCATATCTATTTTAATGAATTGAATTATTTATTGTGCATATTCCAAAATTTTACAATTTACAACTTGAGACTAAATTTATTTGTCTTTACCTTGTTTCTACCTTAGCTTGCATGACACCCTGGTCTTCTGCTCTGTCAGCTAGCTCCTAGCCTCCATGCCTCCTTGTTACTTAATTAGCCCCATTCTTCCCACCCATCTTCCTTTCTTATATTCTTTACATTCCATGCCCATTTTTATAGCTATTATCCTCTTCTCTACTTTCTCCCATTTTTCCTCCCAAACCTTTTTTCTCCACATTGCAAACGCCTCGCATTCTGTTACACACATAAGGCCGTGCCGTGGCTCAGTGGTTAGACCGCTTGGCTCTCACCAAGGCGGCCCGGGTTCGATCCCAGGCGACTGCAAAGTGAGATTTGTGGTGGACAACACGGTGCGGGGGCGGGCTTTCTCCGGGATCTCCGGTTTCCACCGCTATCTCATTCCACCGGTGCTCCATCTTCATCACATGTATCATCAGTGTCATCGCCTGCGCTGTCGAATGTAGTAAATGCTGGCGTTAAACACTACACATTTCATTTACATAGTGTTCTATGCTTTCTTTTCCCCCACACAATTCAAAAATTCCCTTTTTCCTACGTATTAACCCTCTTAGAAATATTGTTCCTGTTATCATCCAAGCTAACTCTTATCTCTCTTGCCTATTGCATTAATCTACATATGCTTCTCGTCCCCAATTTATTTTTATTTGCTTGTAAAGTTATAATGATTTCATATTTTCAAGACTTTCCCATATTTTTCCCGTTTTAGTTTTCGCAAATTGGCAGAACAGCAGTAAACTAGTAGACTCACTACTAATAAATTTCCTCTTGATTGCCAGTTATTGTAGGCTTACGTTTAATTGATCCAGTTTATAACCAACAATTCATGTTGAACGACGCGAATAAATTCTCACGATTCACAATTACAAACTGTCAGGACAAACACTATCATAACTGGCTTCAACGCAGCGAGAACGACTGGTTTGTTGTGCGCGCTTACGTGTAGCCGGTGCGTGTGACAGCGCTGACTCAGACCTGTGCGCGAAGGATTGGCTGACTTCACCCGCACCCCAGCTAACCGCTCACGCTAAGTACGGTTGCGTCGCTGCTATTATCACGCTGCACTACAGGCTCCCAAATCTTACGTTGATTGTACCTCTCAGCTGCGTTACATCGTTACGACATAGTTGCATAAAAAGTGTTAAGTATAACGTATGTAGTTCGGTACCGAGCAGATACGTGAATCACGAAATACAATTCTACGTTTTCTATATAATAACTTGACTTCAGGGACCCCTCGCGAACCCCCTGACATCTCCTCGCGCACCCCCGAGGGTCCGCGGACAACATTTTGAAAAACACTACTTTATTACACAGAAAGTAAAAAAGCCAGAATTATAAGGCTTGTAGAAAGTATCTTGCAGTATCGGCCACTCTCTTTTTTGTTACAATATAGATTGTCAGTGATACATTGCACTGCCACATATATAAAAATGGTAGAACACAAAAGCATGGGAACTTATTGTCACTATTTCTGCTCAGTTCACAAATGTTCTGGTTTACAGAGATCGTAAACATAGCGCAGGTATAAGCCGCAGAATATCTTCTGTGTTAAGCGCTACACTAACCACCATCAAGCACTCAGAGCAAAGAACTGAAGAGAGGAAAAAGATATCCGACTATAGTGCACGTGACTGCACAAGCTTGCTACTGCTTACTGGAAACTTCTGCCACATGGAGGCGAAAAGGGAAATCACAGTAGTGACCGGTACTGCATGCCGGCCGATACTGCACAACTCTCCCCTATATTTATTTTTGCATAGTACAACTTTTATCATTCACTAATATCGAAAACCCATACATTATACATATGAATTAAGTGCATTGGGGAATCTCGGATAGAAAATGTTTGACTTCATTTTCAAACTACTCCTCACCTGGAAGTACCAAATTGTCATTATACCCTTACGATATATTCACATATAAAGCAATGTAAAAGCTACCGTTAAAAGCAAATTACACTTTCGGGAAATTCAGATATTTATAATCATTCTGTCACAAAAAGTAACGTTAAAGCAACACTCATGCAAGTATATTTGCAAAATACAAACTGTACACTGATGTAATGAAATGGCATACAGGTAATGGTTTCATTACGAGAGAGAGAGAGAATGAGAGTATTAAAAATGTTAACTAAGCAGATATTTTGCATTTAATTTGTTTGAAATTTAAGAACCATTTATATGGGGAGTCAACTAAAATTGTCCCACCTAGGATTTTTCTTCGCATTTGTATTAAATATCAAAACATAAACATGTTGCAACATACCATGTGAGCAGTGTGCACATTTACAATTTTGCCTTGGGTTCAGAACTAGCGAAATCATATTAAAATTATGTTTAATTATCTCTCTTTGAATAAAGGAGAATGATCAGGCGAATCTCTCAGGTCGTAATAAATGAGAATCAGGAAAACGACTCTCTCAAAGCCAATTAGATGTCATAATGAAGCCACATGAAACCTTCTTGTTGCCTGTGATGTAATGTTTGAAACCTTGTGGTTATCCGCTGCTATCCATAAATTTTACTAACTAGACACAATTGACTGAAAGTTTTCGTACTGCTGTAGGAGTTTCAAACTCATTTTATTGTAATATGCAAAATAGCTTGTTATTCCAGGAAATATTTTACACGTTTCTCCATCCAGGCCTAGGGAGATAACAAGGAAAATGTCTACACTGTGTGAAAATATTGATATTTCGTTGTTTGTTTAAATATTTATGCTTCCAGAGGCAACACGCTTTTATTACACCAAGCTGTATAGCATTACCTTTCGGCAGTGTTATAATCCATTATTCATTTTATATATTACCGCTCCTTAACTTGAAATTCTGATTATTTTTATATCTAATACGATAATGTATTTTATTCAGTTCCTGAGAACATTGAACTCAATGAAGCTTTGGACATAAAAAATGATGTATACATTATGTTATAACTACTTTCATCCTTAGTTAATACGGTAATTAATAAGATATAATCACTGTGTGTAAATCTAACAATACTTTAAAACTTTTCAAACCTTTTGAAACATGTGGAATAAAATGTATAATTTGTACCAAGGCTAGCACTTAAAGAAAAAAAAGTTCTTTGGATCGAAAAGATTATCTCCCAATACATATATTTTTCTGTTTTTTTTTTTCTTTTTTTTTTGTAATTTACGTCCTTCAACGTTAAGTCATACCGGACGATGAATGGAATGGGTGAAATGATGCTCAAATAAGTCCGGGGTCCATAGAGCTTAGAGTTACCCGACATTCGTCTATCGGGATAAGGGAAAACTCCGGAAAAAACATTACCCAGCTAACTCACCCTGACCGAGATTCGAACTCGGGATCTCTTGAACGTGAGGCAGACATGCTACCGAGGCGGGCAAATTTTTCTGATCTGATCGACTACAAAGCTACCACTGTACATACGTGATATCTATTAGTGAGTGGAGTTTTATAATTTACAAAATATTGTTTTCGTGTTCAGTTCAGAAGTACCTCAAACAAAATACGTTTCTCAAAATGCTAGTAAATGAGAGTGTATTTCATTTATTTTAGTAGGTTTATGCTGAGGTATACGTCCTTGTTATCTTTGTAAATGAACTATTTCAGAGCTTAACAAGAATTTCTTAACGAAGATATTACAATAAAGGCAAGAACGCTCCGTAAAGGCAAGAGATAACATTCTGGCCACCTTTATGATTTACGGAACCTAAAGCAGTAATTTTGCATCTCCTTTTAGTAATTAGTTCCGCCTTATATCCGGCGGAGTTTCAAGTCAAAACTGAAATCCTGGAAGGTGAATGCCTCATTCAGTACTTGCGTACGTCACAAACTCTACCCCGAGAGCGTGGCACTCCCTTCAGTGTGTCTCATTAATGCACGTTGTCTCACCAACCATTATAAAAAGGTGTTACATTCGCATGGATTTCTCCATTCACTTTCGCTTATCATTAAATACTGTCTCAAAGCATTCTTGTTCAATCTTCTGCCTTATTCTAGTTCAATTTGTTTGAAACAAATAATGTGACTTTGTGGGTTCGTAGAATTAAAAGTACGAGTTGCAGATATTCCAAATGTTCTTTATTTCCGTAGAAATACACGGTTCAATTATCACGTAACAACATTACGTCACACACACAACATAATCTAACAAGGTCGATGATAATAACAAACGGCGTCCTGATTACATCTGTTTATAACACCAGCTCAGCTGTTTACTGCTTACGACTCTGTTTGCGACTCATTCTTGGCGAGTCGTCGCTCCCTTAAATGCCTCATCTGACAATTCCATACTGCTCCAGAACAATAAAGAAACCGAATCAAGATGTCAGCAGAAATTTCCATTTATCTCAATTTGTTTAGGCAGACCTTTATCTCCGGCGCTATGTTTATCTGCTTATGCAAGCTCTTTATCTCCGTGAAACACTATCCGTCTATTATCTGTTTGCACCGAAACTTTTTATGCCCGTTGCCGCGACACTAATATGAAGTAAATGCGAATGTCGGCCTCAAAACTAAAAAATAAAAATTACTTTTTTTCTGTTTTTCTCAACATATTCTACAGAAAGGCTAATGCATCTGTCATATCGGTGTTCCAATTTAATTAAGTGAACTCTGTAGTGCAATTAATCATGGTCCTCAAAATGGCTGTTTACCGCATCAATGTCTTGCCCGTTACTGTGAAAGTTTCGTTCCCAAGAAATGTTTCGAGTTTTGGGAACACGTGGTAGTCATTGGGTGCTATATCTGGCGAATAGGGTGGATGTTTAAGCAATTCTAACTTTAATTCGCACATTTTTCTTATTGCAATGACTGAACGATGGGTCGGAGCATTGTCGTGAATAAATATTCTTTTCTTTGCCAAATGAAGATTTTTTTTCTTTTTAACTCATTACTCAAACGTTGCAGAAAGCTTGCTAAGTAGTCACCAGTGATACTTTTACCCTTTTCCAAGTGATAAATAAAAATAATTCCCTGTGCATCCCACAAAACTCTCGCCATAACCTTGTTAGCTGACAAAACTGACTTTGCCCATTTTGAAGTTAGTTCACCTGGCGTAATCCACTGCTTTCATTGTGATTTACTTTCTGGTTTGCAGTGATGTATCCAAGTTCCATCCATGGTAATAAGTCGTCTCAGAAATTCACTGATATTTTTACGGCAGAGCTCCAAGTTCTTAACAGAAATAGTTTTTCTTCGCAACTTTTGATCAGGTGTCAACAAACGCGGCACCCAACTTGAACAGACCTTGTGAAAGCCCAAAACTTTATTTAAAATATTACCTGCACGTTCGTTTGATATGTCTACAGCCTCTGCTATCTGAAACAACTTTAATCTTCGGTCTTCCAGTCCTAAATGACGAATTTGTTCAATGATCTCTGGAGTTGTGACTTCCACAAGGCGTCCAGAGCGAGACTCATCACTAGTGCTCGTACGTCTCATTTTAAACTCTACAGCCCATCTTTTAATCATTGTACACGAAGGGGCAGAGTATTTCAATGCACTGTCCAATTTCCTCCTTGATTTCTTTAGGCATTAAGTCTTTTAAATGGAAGTGCTTATCACTGCTCGTTTTTCCAAATTATCCATTTTCGTGAAACCTCTAAATTTGTCTTGTTTAAAATGCTGTCATTCAAAAACTGAACAAGCTTTTGATCAGTAACTATGGATACAAGCTAGTCTAGAGTTAAACTATATGATGCTATCCGTCAAACTGGCAGAGTGGCGCAGTGTCTATCTGAGGCCCAGGACTTCTCAGCCGACCCTCGTAGCTCATTTACACGTTTCGTTGTAGATACAAAAGTAATAACGATAGTCATATCTTTAAATACTGACCTTAAAATTCTACACTCTGTTCCATGTCATCGGAAAAACGAATGAATTCAAACTAATTATATCTATCGGATATCTGGTAAACGGTCAATGTTACAAAAAATTATTTAAATCCATTACGTTAAGCGGATTTATATTTTCTGTGTAGTGTTTTTTTAATTTCTTAATGTTTACCAGTTGTACAAAATTATACAGAATTGTTATCGAATGAGCAGACTTCAACACTGTATTTTCTGAATACCTTTACATTTTATTTATCACCACGCTACCAAGGCGGGCGGCTAAGATATATATATATATATATATATATATATATATATATATATATATATATATATATATAGTCAGACTTGAAATTTCAGTTACTATAAAGCCTGGGACTTAAGTACTTACAACATAGAAAGTCGCCACAAAAGGTGCGTATCTCATTGTATATGAGAACCTCTAGTGATTTATCGGGAAACATAGGAGTCAGTTGGAGAATTTAATGTCCTGCTGCTATGTTAGCCATGGTAGCTCAATGGTTAAGAGCAACCGGACGGAAACCGGAAGATCCGTGGTTCAAATCCCAGCCATGGCTTTGAATTTTTCAGTCTGACTCTATCCAGATTAAGATAAGTCACACTTGGAATCGTTTTGAAATTGTCGTTTTAAAATGGAACACATTGCATTTTTTGTGGAATGTCATTGATGTAAGACTGTAACCAGATTCATAGTAATCACAAAATTCATGTTCTATTTTTGTTTTAATGGTATCATTTACGTTCCCAATAAAGAACCTAACTACATATTCATAGTATAAGGATTTCATTTTAATTATTCTTTACGTAAAAAGTTATCATTAATAATATTTCTCCCATATGACCTATGCATATTGTCCAGGATTAAGCAACAATTCTTTAAAATTTATTTAAAATGTATTTACGTTTATATTTTCTAAATTGGAAATACCCATTCAGCAGGAACTGTAGTGAATTGCGATAGCGCTAAATTTTCTAAATTATTTCCAGATTTAGACTTAATGAAAGTACATTATAGAAGTTAGCGGAGATGATGCAATAGTACACAAAGTTTGAAAGTAAGGGTAGAAAAGTACGAAACGCTGAAGCTACAAATGTGGAAGAGCGCTGTGATATAAGCTACCGAACGAGACGCAAGTGTGTGAAAGCTCATTTAGCAGAAATATACGCATCCGAGTCCCAATCAGTTTGGTATATTGGTCATTCCTTCAGGAAGAAAAGGAAATAAAAGAATCTCCGATCTCGTTGCACGTCGAGTGAGGCGAACTGGAAAATTCCAAGTTGTCTGATGTTTCTAGGGCCCCCAATATGTCTATAAATAGTTGGCAGCTTGCTGCTTTTTGAGATACAACACAAAGGCATATTGGATTTCAAAGTATAAAGAGTGGTATGTCCATATATATCGCAAATGGAGAAGTATTTATTAATAAAGAAGCAGGTGACCGGGGCGCGGTTGCCCGGGATTCTGCCGGCCACGTGATAACTTGTCGACACCTCTTTAATACGAAGTTCCACTCGATTCAACCTAGACTGAGGTCATGGAAAATCGAAAAAATAACCTTACCCATGGGCAGCTCGTGCGAGAAAACGTTCTACGACGCATGCTGCGATTTCTATCCCTTGTTACAGTATTACCATGCTTTGCGGGAGTCCTGCAGCGCGTTACCATGGGAACAAATGTGAAGCACTAACGCTCGCTAAAGGGGAAGAAACAAAAACCTTTTGCGTCGTGTTTCTTTTGCATGGCGTTAGATTAATGCAAATCAGCAATATCGCAAAGAGGCTGCCAGTGAATTCTGAACTTAGTCACAATTTTGGAGGTAATGTGTGATCAGAGCAACCTAGTTCTTCAAACTTAACGACGAATAACGTCTGTTTTGTTCTTCCGGACGTTCCGGACTGACGACATCTGATTGCTTCGGGATGTATGTCTAGCTCAAAGCGTGATGTTGTTCATAATGGCGGGAAATGGTGTTGGCGTTCTTCAGGAAATAACGTCTTCAGGTCTTGCCTTAGAGCAAACAGTTAGGACAAAGACTCTGGGAAGACCGCTCACACGTTTGATCTTTCCTCAGAACCGATCTTGTGAGAGAACATCGTTTCTTAGAATATTACGGTTCCAATCTTATTTAAAAAATTATTACACCGAGGGTTGTCTGTAAAAATCAGAGTTTTCTGTTTTCCTGGTTTCCTTCGCAAAAGAGAGTATTGCTAACTGGACAAATACGGATGTGTGTATCTTACACCATTTAACACAAAATTGTTTTTTTGGAACAAAACTTGCTTTTACAAGAACTTAGCGATGGGTCTTTCCATGTTTATTGAAGTGGATATCAGAGAACAAATAGTCACTGTGTTTAATAAGAGCATTGTAAGACAAAATAATGTCGAGAAAAAATCGGCATATTGTTTCGAAAATTCTCGATGGAAGTGTGCAATTTTGTAATTGAAACATGTATATTTAGCCAATGTGTAAATTTCTGCTACTTTGATTAGCAACATCATACATTCACTTCAATAATTCTGGTTTTGATGAAAGTTCACTTTAGAATTTATAGCTTGGTTTATTGTTATTCAGTGGAAAACCATTCATATCCATGGATGCGGAAAATTTGACTATTGTAGATGGTGATGCTAAAAGCTAAAAATTTAAACTTCCATGTCTAAATTTCACAAGCCGCCACTGGTGCACGGCCTACCCCCTGAATGAGGTGTTATAACGCCTCTGACCTCATATTTTAGCGGCTGTTTTGGATACATATCTTATTTTGGATTTTGCTATAAGGATATTTATGACTTTAATTTTGAAATCCTAAATAATGACGCTAGCTTGTTAAGATTTATATCATAGATGTAACATAGTGTAAATGTAATAGAGCCCAAATGTTATCAATTTCACTTTGATAGTTAGGAAATTATGGTCACATTTTTTTTTTTTCGTCACCAAAAAAAAAAATCCCTTGTGGACAAAATAACTTAAATTTTGGTCTAACATTTTAGCAGCAAGTTGCCTACACATCCATTTTTTGAAATTACCCTAGGTTTATTTAAATGCATGTCACAATAAAACCCAGGGCAATTTATATTCACTGTGACTTTGTGAACGTGTGTATTCATTAGTCTAACACAAAACTATGATGCAAGGAGCATTTTAAATGAAGGAAAATGCTGAAAATTTCAATAGCAAGAAGACAAGCATAAGGAATTAGAATTCATATCTAAACCCTAGCATTTTTGTAATCTTCAAACTTGATCAGATCATTTAAAAATGACTCGCGGAGGCTATCTAAACATTCTTCGCCTTCAGTAATGCTTACACTATTTTATAGACTAAAATTAGGAAAATGTGATTTTTTTTAAAATGTCCATGAAATTTCAGTCATAGATATCCATAAACACAAACTGTTCATGGAACTATGAATTCACGCAAAACTCTCCAGGATCTTATTCCATGGAAAACGTCGAAGTAAAGTGTTGAGTTATCGTATACCTGTAACATTTTCCATGTTGAAGCCATAAAAGATCGGCTAATGAGAAAGCAGCACTCCCATGTTA
Organism: Mantis religiosa; assembly: GCA_030765055.1. Taxonomy (NCBI): domain Eukaryota; kingdom Metazoa; phylum Arthropoda; class Insecta; order Mantodea; family Mantidae; genus Mantis; species Mantis religiosa. Next base: position 270,841 of record JAUKNK010000065.1, read on the forward strand.
TCTTTGCGTGAGGCGGTTCCCAGCCCTCTACCTCTTTTGTATCTATAGAGTTGAGAGTCAAGCGTGTAGCTCTGCTAGGTCCTTTATGGTATGCGTTTGCTTTATTGGTTCGCGGAAAAGCTAGATATGCAATCGGGAAACTGTTTCGTGGTAAATGCAGAGAGATTGGAAATTTCTGACTGTTTAATTACTGATAATTGAATGATCCAGGAATGTTAACGCGGGAATTGCTGAAGAGCTGTACCTTGGATTCTACAATTTGTTTCAATTATAAGTGCTCTGTGACTCGCCAGATTTCGCAAGTATATGTCATACAGAGATATTTGGGCGGCATTTCAGCACAGTTCATTTCTTTCTCAAATAAATTACTGAATATGATTAAAATGTAGATATCGATATTTCATTTCATACAAAATGCCCTCGATAAATAAAAAGAAAGAACGAAAGAATTGTTTGCACAAAACCCGTGACATTTGTATCAGTCTGTCACATTCGGACTATGAGAAACACAAAGCAAATATTAAAATTTAGATGAACATCGAAAACCAAGTTTCATAAATATTTCAGATACCATTCAAGAACGCAGACGCAGATTTTCAGATAAACCTTCACAGTTCAAATAATAATTTCTATTGAAAATAATTTCAAACTTTTGTATTCTGAAAATTAACTGAGGAATTTGCTTAAAATATATTGCGGATATTGAATACACCAAAATCGTACGAACCATTTTCTGCAAATTATTCTTCCTGAAGAGGTTTCGCGATGGGGATGACGGTGTCATGGTGGTTGTCCCTCGTCGCTGTAGCATTTGTAGCCGAATTCTATTGGTGAAGTTGCGATGGTGCAGAGGTTATGATGCACCACGTTGTGACGTTATTTGTAGCTCAGGTTTGCATGAGATCTTCTCTTGATCGTAGTATCGGATACTTGGATTATGGAACTTAATGTTAGGGAAATATAAAAAAAGTTGAAAGTTCTGCTTTAATTTAAACTCGAAACACAATTTAGATAAGATTTGTATCTTGAAATAATATATTCACACAACTTAAAAAAATACTTTTCCTGCGTTGAGGAATAATTCAAACGCAGTTCAAATTCACTGGTTTGCAACCAGACTTTTGTAAACATTCAATAAATGCAGCACTTCTACACATTTTAGATCACGACGCAAAAGACGTCTCTTCTCTTTGATGTTATGCAATCGAAAGACGCTTTCTTTTCTAGCTGTTTTACAAAAATTATTGATTTTTCATCGACTCGTTGCCATTACTACCAATCAATTTTTACTGGTCCACGTCGCATATTACACAATCTAATTTTTAAAACTACCAATCATAGAACATTCACACCATTTAATTTACATGTTGCGTCATCTCATAACCTACTGAATTTTAAAAACTTCCTCTCTTACTCATTTTAACATGTCCATATCGATTTTTAAACCACATATTTAAGCATATTTAAATATTTTTCAACTCTCGGGGTCTAAACCAAAACAACCGTCACATTCCTATTATTTCTACCACTTATTAATAGGTAGAGAAGGTACCGCATTTTATCTAAAAATTCGGTACCAAGATTCCACTGGAAATACACGTTTTGAGTGCACCAGAATAAAACATCGTTTTTATAAGAACATCAACACGCGCGCATGTGTGTGTTTTGGGAACAGTACAATGCAGAAACGAAACTTCGGTTAAATACAAAACTTTTTATTATGAATAAACTGCAACGCTTAATAACACACTTCACCTCTCTGTTCGGTAAATTGTATAAATCCTCCCATTTTTAAAAATAAATTTAATACTTAAGGTTTCAAATATATCAGAAGTACTAAATTTTTTAATTAACCATTTTGCCAGATTATAAGTGAGTGAATTAATAACATTTACAATGGGTCTCATTTTATTACCAGGGTTATGAATTTATGCTCTGCTTAAAATGTATAAACCTGGTAATAAAATACGACCCACTGTAAATTTGATTAATTAACCCAATTATAATCTGGCAAAATGTTTAAATAAAATGTTTAGTACTTGTGATATATTTGAAAGCTTAAGAATTAAAATTCTTTTAAAAATGAGAGGATTTGGACAATTTACCAAACAGAGAGGTGAAGAGTGTTATTAAGCGCTGTAGTTTATTCATAATACTTGAATTGCTTCACCGTCAGTAGCTTCACTTTTCTTTTACAAACACCAACCTTTATATTTACAAGAAACTCCCCTCACCCTAGACTACCATTTTACACGGAAATATTTTCGAAAAAGAGCGTAACGATTTTGATTAAAATATCATATGCTTAAGGTAAGCCCGCTTCGGTAGCGTAGATGGTACATGACTGCCTCACGTTCAAGAGGTCCCAAGTTCGAATCTCGTTCAGGGTGAGTTACCTGGATAAGGTTTTTATCTTATCCTTACAGAGGAATGTCGGGTTTCTCTAAGCTCCGTGGACCCTGGACACATTGAGCATCATTTTGCCCATTTCATTCACCGTCCGATATGACTTAACGTTGGAGGACGTAAAATTACAAAACAAACGAACAAAAATGCGTAAGGTACTTTCATGGCAAATGAAATGTATGTCATTTTTTTTGGGAATAGTCTCTGAAGTCCTGTTCATTAAGCGTAAGAGATAGACAAAACCTCATTACACACACACACACACACACACACACACACACACACACACAAACACACACACACACAAATGCAGATTCTGTTGAAGCACTCAATTTATGTCAAACAGATTTTTTTTTGCGGAGATTAGCATTTTTGAAATGTTTCTTGTTATTGGTTTGAAATAGAAATTATTTATTCTCCTTTACTTTCCCTATTAAACACTTACAGTAAGTAGCTGAAGTACTGCATTCCAGCCAATAATTCAATAACCTGGTTTAATCAGAAATGCATATTTTGAAACTTCCAGAATCCAAATGGGGTGGGGAAACAATTTTTAGAAAAAGTTTTGTCTATGTCTCTGTAAACAGCATGAAAAATCGGTTAAATACCTGCATGGTATGTAAGCGCAGCAGCTCCAAGGATCTGACACGAAACGTTTGAAGAAAATCCTCCCACTTCAGACCAGCCCCTATACGAAACATTTTTCAAACTCTTTGATTTTATCAAAAATGGCTGTAACGATATAATTACACAATTAGAAACTAAAATGTTTCAAGGTGCCGTTTGGAGTGAATATTCAGTCTCTCTTAGATGGCAATTAATGTGTTATTAACATTTTCAATTACATATTTGGCTTCTCAATATTACGAAAATTAAAACATCAAAGAGGAGGAGTGACATAGACAGAAAGAGAGAGAGAGAGAGAGAGAGAGAGAGAGAGAGAGAGAGAGAGAGAGAGAGAGAGAGAGAGAGAGAGAGAGAGAGAGAGAGAGAGAGAGAGAGAGAGAGAGAGAGAGAGAGAGAGAGAGAGAGAGAGACTCAAATCCATTGACGAAGAAATGAGGTTTGCTTCCGCTGCGAATCAGTTCTCTAAGTGCAGTAATAGTTTATTACATAACGACGTTTCATAATTATATTAAGATGTATATGATTTTCAGGGGCACTGACATACCTTGAGTAAAGCCAGGTTGCGAAACACTGAACTATAACTACTTCAGCAACAATTTCTAGAGGATCTTCTGTCGTTAGTCTGAAAATCATGATAAAAGAGGAGGAAAAAATAATAAAAAACTAACAGTAAATAAAGATACACAAACAGCTCTAAAAAGTACAATGTTGGGTTAGGAAGCCATACGCCAGATGCTAATAGGAGAACATACAGGCGTTTCCAGAAGTAAGAAAATGACTAAGAGAAGCCTAAGGAATTGCCGATATACTAAATTAAAGGCCTACAAAGGTGATAAAATCACACTAAAACACATAAAAACACTGTAAAAACGAAAGAAATACGTTTAAAACTGAAAATACCTCCAACTGCCATAAAGTGAGAGAAAAATACTGAAAAACCTGGCGAAAAACTCTTTATACACCTCAAATACTTTTAGCAGTTCTCAAAATACTCATAAATATGCCCAGAAATACCAAAGTGCCTGAAATATCTTTAAAATATTTCTAATTGTCTTTAAATACGTTATAAATACCTGTAGTAATGCATGAAATGGCACATAAGACAAATAAATTACTGTGCCAATGCATGATAACATCTAACAGGGACCTACCATCCCTCTGAAAAGTTTAGGGAATACCTACATCAATGCCTAAAATACTCATACTCGTAAAACTGCTAGAAAATACTATGTAAGTGCATTTGAAATATCTCGAAAATGTTTGAAAATGTACGTACCAAGGAGCCAGAATGCCTTCAGAATGCCTAGAAAACATTTGCGAATCATTAACAAAAATGTCTGAGCGTAATAGGTGATGTCTAGGTTAGGTTAGCTGACGAGAGGACAGAATAGATATAAATAGGTGTAGGTTAGGCATATATAAAATCAACATAAAAAAGTGCTTCACAACGAACGTACATAAGCACACACAGTTTGGTATACGTTGTACAAATTGTTCCTAGACCTACCTCAAACACCTTCGATGCCCTGGTTTTTCTACAATTTCTCCTAATATTCATACCGGCCAACTTGTCTAATTTGGGTGTGCCAGCTTTCCCTATACTACCTTACTACTTTTATTTCTTCTAAATTTATGCAGAAAGTACTAACAAATTGTCGCTAGAAAACAAATATGAATAAGTAAACATTTAAGTTAATTGGTGGAAATTAATCCTTTCTTCACACTAGCCATATATAGGCTAAGGTTTTGAATAGAGTCGACATGAAAAATTCAATGACATGGCCGGGATTTGAACCACGGATCCCCTGGTTTCCGTCCAGTCACTCTTACCCACTGAGCTACCATGGCCAACATGCCATCTTAACATTAAATTCTCCAATTGACTCATATTTTTTCCTAGTAAACCATTAGGGGCTCTGGTATTCGAGATACACCGCTTGTGGCGACCTACTGTTGTAAGTACTTGAATATCAGGCTTCACCATTAAACTCTTATTATTTAAACTAATTGGTGGAAAGTAACCATTTCTTCACACTAGCCGTAGATAGACTAAGGAGACTTTAATGTCAGGATGGCACGTTGGCCATGGTAGCTCAATGGGTAGGAGTGACTGGACGGAAACCAAGAGATCCGTGGTTCAAATGTCGGCTATGGCAATGAATTTTTCATGTCGATTCTATCGAAGTAAATGTTGTTTCGCCCTACAAAATATACATTATTGTAGAGTTAACTAACTGAAACTACAACCATATTTAATACATAGTAAGAAGAAAAAAACTGTTTTATATAAACTAAGTAGAATAATAATGAAAATATGCATGATCAGGAAAAAATCATATGAATATCTAAATTCAGACAAGAATGCTTATTTTGTGTCAGGTATTAAAAGTCGGAAACAACTGCGTTTTAGCAGAGAGGTTTATGTTTAATACTTTAGAATGATTAGAATAAAAATAGTCACATAAAGAAAATAAATTATAGTTATAAATGCGCGCATCTTTCATTTTTCATTAACGTATCATTTATGGTAGTTGGAATACAGGAAAGATTAAAAGCCCTTTCCCATAAGGTAAAATATCTTATGAGACATTATTAAATACATTATTTGGGATATTTAACCAAAATTATCACAGGAGGTAGATGAATTCCTTTTAAGTACACTGATCTAATGTTGTATAATAGGTTGCTTATTAAGGAAGATAAGATCTGTTCCCAATTATATATGTTGATTAAAATATCTATTACTTCTAAATAATAACCTACCATCTTATTAATACAAAACAAGACCGCAACAGCCCAAATAGGTTATTTTTATCCACCTAAAATTTAATTTAGCTGTCTTGGATCATTTCTGAGAAAAACGGAGAATTAATGCCAGAAAAAGTCTTTAACAAAACAGTCATTAACAAAATTGAAGGGGAAAAAACTGGCATATATTTGTAGAGAAGCAAACCACATGACCAGCGTACTGAAGCTGCGTACTTAAGTACCAATTTGCAGAGCGAAACTGCCCCTAAAAGTTGGGCTTAAGCAGACATTAGCATGATTAGCATAAGTGCAGGTGGAAAGGGATCACGTAAGCCTCTCCACCTTTCACATGCTGATAGTTCCGATGAAGTGGGCTATCGATAGTTATGGATGGATCACGTTGCAAAGTGTTGCTCTATGGTAAAGCCTCTGATGCAAAATAGAACAAGCTAGGTATACACAGTGGCGGCTCGTGCCAAAAAATAATGGCAATTTACGAGAAAAAGGGCATGCAACTAGCCTAGTTTCGAAAAATAAAGTCCATGCGTCGATGTTTATTCATGTAGAATTTGTTAATCACTCTGCAGTTAAAGTCTTGCATACCTGTAATAATCTTCTTCGGTATAGATAGCATAGCCATAAAGGTATTTCAATTCTGAGTCATGGTGTTCCTTAGAAGGTTCTTTAACCTCTTCATAGACGAGAAACAGCGTTCTGGTTCTGCAGTAGACATGGGAATTGTCACAGTAATTCTTGAAACCTTGGTCATGTCTCCAAAGGTGTTTTACAGATTGTTCTTCAGTATTAACTGCAATAGCGGAATACTGACAATGCTCAGTTCTGTTTCAGGAAACATTTGAGAAAATAATAGTTGCGTTGCAATATTTACAGCTCCAAGCATTAAGAAGCCAAATGAGTTTTTTCTTAATAGCACTCAATAAACGTGTTTTACTGCAGAATTACATTGATGGATTTTACAGAATAAATTGAAGAAATATATCAGTTGAGAAATTCTTTCAATTTCTGAAAGGAACAGAGGTGTGTAAACAATATTCTAAAACTATACTAAGAATGTGAGTTTTTTATGTGATTCTTGCCATTGGAATTCTTTTTTATGTATGCTCATTGTGACCAAGATCTTTAACATCCGTCTTAGACAATGCATCAGTATTTCCGACCAGAAGGCAAGGAAAGCAAAACAGGACATTTCTAATTTCATAGCACAGATCCACTGGTATTAAATTTTAAGGTATAAACAGAATTTCTACTTCCTTTTACCTTTTGCCCAATTTTTAGATTGGATGTAGGTCGTCCTAACACTTTTATACTAATCCTTTCTTCTAATGTTCGCCTTGAAAAGAGTTTCTAGAAGTGCATTATGCGAGTTTATTATTTATTAGTTAAATCTTTCATAATATTAAATTACTCATATAATGAATGAAGTGAATTTATAACACGTTTCCCACCCACACACAAAATAAACTGAAATCAGCCACTGAATAATGTTACACAAAGAAATACCTTATACGGGGGATCACTGTCATGTAATGCCAACATGCTGCTTGACAAGCAATCTGCCCTGCGGTTTAATAACAATTAGATTATTTATAGAACTAAAATATAAAGCAATGACAAAGTACTTAATAAATTTCAATGCATATTAAAATTCTAGAGCAATAACTATGAATGTTGGTGCCCCTGCTTCACGTACGCAGTGGTGCAACGAATGGATACCGTGCTACATCGATAGGCAGCACGCATTTGTACGAAAATCTAGGGAACTTTGGCCATCTGAGAGGCAAGAGGGGTACGTTGTACGCATGCGCAGTACTGTTTAGCGAGCTTGCTGGTTCACAGCACGTCGCATGCGTTCCATTAGCTACGCAGGTGTTTTCCAATGCATCGATTGTTCATTATTGGTCGTGCTCGTTTTCTTATACCTACAATAATACATTGTTACTTACATGGTCTTTCAAAATGTATAAATTAGGATTTATAAAAAAGAAAATGGCGTGCTGCAGCGCTGTAGCACGTAAGGACGAGCCGCCTCTTGGTATATAACTTGGATATGGAACGGGTATATGATTTTTGTTTTTGCTGTGAAGAAAGTGTTAGAATTAGGTGCTTGTTGAGCCCTAAAAAATTACCTGCATTGAAATTGGGTAATATTGAGCGACAGTAAATCATATGGTATTATGAACACAAATTAAAATATGCGCATATGGCTAGTAATCACTATTTATGACATTTATACAGTCAGAATTTTAAAGCATTAGTAATTAAAATTGCATATAGTAGACTTTTTAACGCTTTAAATCGTATTTAAGAGTTAATAATGGAGCTAAAAGAAAGAAATGTGCAGCTAGAATGAAATTAATTACAAAAAGAAGAGAAAGTACTAGGGCCGCACTATACTGCAGGTAAGCTTTACACTTCAGGCGAGTTAACAAATTGCTTGGACGATTGCTACAACCAACAAACCTTATGCAGGAGGAGAATTTAGTCTAACTGACGTAGCTGGAATCATTTGTCAGAATAAGAAATTTAATTTAGAATAGTTAAATTTTCGTTCCGAATATTAGGTAGGTGCATTCAGAACACTTATTATTATGTTCAAGAACATGTAAAATGGAGTATTTTATGGCGTAATCGATTGCCTTAGATGACATCACAGACACGGCACGCTTAGTTTTATTCATTCAAGCGGTGGTTGAAAATTTCGCCTTTAAGCAATACCTGTTGAAATTAATGGCACTACAATAGTGAAGGCATTTTCAAAGCATTTTGTCCGTCCATAGATAAAACATTTGGACTCAAATTCATATGCGTCACAGCTGATGGAACATCATTCATGGCTGCCCGTCTCGGTAGAGTAGATGGTAGCATGTCTGCCTTACTTTCAAGAGGTCCCGACTTCGATTCTCGGTCAGGGTGAGTTACCTGGATAAGGTTTTTCCGGGGTTTTCCCTTATCCTGAAAGACGAATGTCGGGTAATTGTAAGCTCTATGGACCCTGGGCTTATTTGAGCATCATTTCACCCAATTAATTCATCGTCCGATATGACTTAACGTTGGAAGACGTAAATTACAGACAAAGAATCATCCATGGCTGATGAGGGAAAATAAGTTGTTGGTACACTAAAATCCTAACCCGTGGAAAAAGAGGGATATGGCACCTTTTATAATTTCTATTGCATAGTACACCAAGATTTGAAGCATAAAGATGGCAAATAAAAACCCGTTATGAAAGTTGCATTACAAACTATTGGTGACATAAAATCAAATTCATTCAAGCGTAAACAGTTCGGAAACATATTAGCGCTGGCCTCCGTAACATAGGGGCAGCGTGTGTCCCTTACCTTCAAGAGGCCCCGAGTTCGAATCTCGGTCACGGGTAGTTGTCTGGATAAGGTTTTTTCCGGGTATTTTTACCTTATCCTGAAAGACGAATGGGGTTACTCTAAGCGCTATGCACACTGGGCTCATGTGAGCTTCATTTCATATATTTCATGCATCGTCTAAAATGACTTAACGTTGGAGGACGTAAAATTAAATATATATATATATATATATATATATATATATATATATATATTAACAGAGATAGATGGTGGATATGTACACTTGAACTTGACGTACTGCATGTAAGTAAGTTGGATGTGAAAGTGTTAAATTTGAGGAAATTGTATGTCATTTCTTTTAAAAATCAGGTACAGTAAAACAATTTAAAAGCTTAATATTAAAGAATATTACTATTGATAAATAATACACCAATATTTTCAGAATTTATAAGGTTTGGGTCATTGAATTGGTATTTCTATTAAATATAATCAGCTAGCTCTATGGATAAACTTAATGTTGCTCTGAAAGGCAATGTGATTTTTTGTTTGTAATTTACGTCCTCAAACGTTGTCATATCGGGCGGTGAATGAATTGAGTGAAATGATGCTCAAATGAGTCCAGAGTCCATGGAGCTTACAGTTACCCGACATTCATCTTGAAGGATAAGGGAAAACCCCGGAATAATCTTATCTAGGCAACTCACCCTGACCGAGATTCGAACTCGGGACCTCTTGAACGTAAGGTAGGCAAGCTACCATCTACGCTACGAGGCGGGCAGGCAATATGATTATTATCGTACACAAGCACCGAATTTAAATTTTGTGTCACAGCTGCGTGTATCTGTCATACATTTAGAACAGAGAAAATTGACTTTTTGTTATTTTCCAGCCCTTCACTCCTGACACACGTTATATACCCGTAAAGTTAAATCTTCGAGTAGCGATCCTTTGTCTTTAGAACAATACAGTGACACGAAGAAAATGCTTTGGTATGGGTATATTTAAACATATCTGGAGGTTAAATATAACGTCTCCGAAGCTTTGCATCTAAAATTTCCTCATCGTTTAACTTACATCTGTGATATTTTTTTTTCTAATTGAACATTACAAAACATAAAGCTAGGATAAAATTACACATAATAATTTTTTCAATCAGCTAATAATTGTAGTGTGGCATTGCTCAGAATTTTTAAAAACTTGCCATCTGTATCGATTGAAAAGGATAATCGATCAATAATAGTCGGAAAATAGTTATGTTTCAATTGCTTATAAATCTACTTTAGTTGTGAAACTTAATTTTTGTGTTCTTGTTGCTTACCAACATTAACCCATGAATGCTTCTGTCATATTTTATAATTAGATACCTAAATTTGAAACGATCCACCTCTGCATGTGACGATATTTAGTGTTGTCGGTTGCCTCAATCTGGATGGCGAGGTAAGTCTCTTGAATTGCCCACGTCTGGACATAAGCTTACCTCTCGACTCCACAGTGTGTAGGAGTAAAGAAGATTATCTATTACGTACCCCTGCTCAACAAAATGAGAGATGAAGTAATTTATCTGATGATTACATTGACTTGACTTTGGGTACACAACCTTCAACGAATGCTCGTTTTTATCGTGATTAAAATGAATAGAGAAAAACAAAATGAACATTCGTATTTCTCTCTCCTGCATTTTAATCGCGATAAACCTTTGCTGAACTATCTACATTATATATTTGCATATAGATGCATACAAAGGGAATAGCGATGGTCAGACCTTAGAGAACTGGACGTTATATCTGACTTTGAAACACCATACTGCTTTCACGCAATTATATAACTGAAAATGGATAAGACTCAAAGAATGACAAGGTATTCCAAACTTCGAACCATTCATAGCGGATATCTCGGAAATGGCTAATGCCGGAATGAAGGTTATTTAGTATAAACTGTATGATATAAAGAGATATAAAATTTTTGTGCAGTACGTTTTCATCTATCGCTAAACGTTTATAAGTTATACAAGATTATACCGACCGGGATGGCTCAGGCGGTTTCATCTGTAGCCCGCATTTGGGAGGCACGGGTTCGATTCCCGTGGCTGACCTACCTGACCCATGGGTATTTTTCGGGGCTTTTCCCTAGTCTATAGGTGACTAGGGTAAGTTAATTACATCCCCCGAATTTCCTGTCCTTTCATTTCATCTCCATTATCCTTTCACATCATCTCTCATCTGGTGGTCTCTTTCAGGGTAGAAGTGTCGGCGGATATCTCAGCGCTGCATGGCAGGATGGTATGCTTTGAGTGAACCCACTTCCTCCTCTGGTAGGTCGGTTGCCGCTCGGCTGCTGGGACTGCTTCCGTACCACAGTAGGAGGAAAGTCCGTTGCCCTGGCCTACTGGGGGAGGTTTCCATTTAAGTAAAATGTAGGGACCCTGTCCTCTGCATTGTCGTAGGTCTTTAGGTCGGCCGTCCTCTGTCTCCTCTCACCTCATCCTTCCTCCTGGAGATGCCCCACTTGGAGTCATAGCTACAATAGATCAAGATTGGTCGCAGTGCCGAATCCCCTCCGTAGTAATTCTAATCCTATACAAGATCATACAAAATTCTTTCCGAATGAAGAGGGCTTCACAGGAAATATTATTTAAAAATTACATTTCATTTAACATGTACATTTATATCCTGCATATGTGGTATTTTACTCAAGATCATTTGAGCCACTTCTAATAAAATAAAGAATTTCGAAGCGCTTTCTACTCTAAGGGTAGTACGAGGGCTGCTCAATAAAGAATGATCATAATTTTTCTTTACTCATCCTCATAATTTAGATGGACCTCCTCAAAATGGTCCCCCCCTGAATGCGATGCACTTGTCTAGCGTTTCTGCCAGTCTTCAAAGACATGCTGAAAACCATTTTTGAGAGATCCTTCAAAATCACCTCCGCAGCCTTCACTATTGATTCTGATGATGAATAATACCTCCCACGAAGGCGTTTCTTCAACTTAGGGAATAGAAAAAAGTCATATGGAGCTAAATCCGGACTGTAGGGAGGGTGAGGGATGCACTTCACGTTGACTTTTGCAAGAATTTCAGCAACAACATTAGCAATATGTGGCCGTGCAGCATCCAGCCTGCTTCACGGAAATGTGATCTTTTGCGCCTGATATGGACTTGCAATATTTTCAGGACATCCCTGTAGTATTGTCCAATTACTGATGTGTGTGCAGGTACAACATGCTAATACACCGTTCCATGAATATCAAGCAGTGAGATGATCATAACTTTCCCGGCAGAAGCAACCACTTTTGTTTTTTGGGGGTTGGTGATGAAGGAGATTTCCACACTGAGCTTTGCTGTTTGCTCTCAGGATCAAAATGATGTAGCCAAGTTTCATCAGCAGTGATTACGTTTGAAATAAACTCCGGATCTTCCTCTAATCTCAATTTTAACTGCATGCTACCTCCATTGCAGTGGTAGGCGATACTGAACAGGTCTGAACTTGCCTGGTTCTCACAGGCGGGAACCAGGAGTACCAACAATGACACTACTATGGAGTGTTTATTTCGCCTTAAGCTAAAAGAATATAATAAGAATGAATTTTAGTGCGAAAAATTATGACCGTAAAAAAAATTATGATCATTCTTTATTGAACAGCCCTCGTAGGTATGGGTGGGGAAACTTTTTTCGAAATCTTTTTGTCTTAGGAATACATTAAACCTTTAACACCAAGATTGGCATTTATCCGACATTTTGTCTTCGTTTTTGAGTTATGCTGTTCATCACACGCACAGATATATATATATTGTCACCCAAGCGTTGGAACACCATATAGAAGCAGCTGAGAGCGGAAAGCAGGGGAGGTCCGTGTTAACCACGCCCCCCACTCGTTTGTCTTATGGTGGTGCCAGGCGGTGGCTGGGAGAAAAAACATCATTGTGCCCTCTGTTTCTGTTCCACCTGTGTTCTCGAACTTACAGGCTATTTCCTCTAATCTGGAACCTTCCGATCGACCCGCTGGCCCTATATAAGCAACACGTCAAATTAGTCAGTCAGTCAGTTCTTGGTGTAAGAATGCCGTGTTAATGAACGAGAAGATTGTGCAACGGAAGACTGTACGTAACTGGTATGTGCATCGGAGTTTATGTAATCGCGAGTACAAGTGAAATTGTAACGGGCGAACTGGTGAATTGTAATTGTGTGCAGCAAGTAATTCTGTGTAATTGGCAAGAGTTAAACTGTAAGTCGGTGGAAATAAAGAACATTTTTGAGTGGTGAAATTGGACTTTTCATTTCACGAACCCACAAAGTCACACTGGTGTCAGGAAGCGGGAAGACAACAGCAACGAACATTACAGCCATGGAATCGGCATTGGAAATGCTTTTGGCGAAGATGAACGAGTTAACAGAGAAAACGGAAGCGGCAAATAACTACTGGCCGCGGAACTGAAACAAATGAAGAAGGCCAACGACAACATCACCGCCGAATTGAAACTAATGAAGACGGCTAACGACAACATCACCGCCGAATTGAAACTAATGAAGACGGCTAACGACAACATCACCGAGAAGATGGAAGAAATGAAGGCCGAATTAACCACGGAAATGAGAGCAGCGAACGGCAGTCTGGCCACGGAAATGAAGGCGGCGAACGAGGCTCTCGCCGCAAAGTTTGAGGAACGGTTGGCCGGCGTGAGGGATGACGTCACGAATCTGGGCAAGCGGATGGGTCAAGTAGACGACCGCCTTAATGATTTAGAGGAAAAGGCCGACAACATCGCAAAACCCCTCACCCGCCTGACGGAGGAACACCGGCCTTATGTGTGGACAGAGGACGCCGAAAACGCTTTCCAGCACCTGAAGGAAACCCTGTGCAGTGCTCCAATTTTGGGTCTCCCACAACCAGGTGGCGCCTTCATGGTGGACACCGACGCTAGCAACCATTGCATTGGAGGTGTCCTATCGCAGATCCAGGACGGCCATGAGCGGGTGATAGCCTACTACAGAAAGACGATTTCCAAGGCAGAGAAGAACTACTGCGTCACCCGACGAGAATTATTGGCGGTAGTAAAAACCTTGGAGCACTTCCATAAGCACCTGTACGGTCAGCCATTCTACCAGAGGACTGACCATTCCGCCCTAACCTGGCTATTGAGCTTTAAGAACCTGGAAGGCCAGAGGGCACGTTGGGTCCAGAGGCTGCAGGAGTACGACTTCACCTCGGAACATCGTAGAGGGAAGAGCCACGGTAACGCAGACGCCATGTCTCGAAGACCCTGTCCAGTAGAGTGCGTCCAGTGCACAAGAGTGGAAGAGAAGGAGCGTGCCGCAGCAGTCCGAGTAGTTGTGGCAGTGCCAGCGGACGGCTGGGATAGCGCAGGCCTGAGGAGGGAGCAGCTGACGGACGCAGACTTGGGGCCACTCTTGAGGGAAGTGGAGGCAGGGACAAGACCAACCTGGGAGGACGTCTCACCAAGGGGCGCCACCTACAAGTCGTACTGGGCACAATGGTACTCGCTGAAGACCAGAGAGGGCGTGCTGTTCCGGGTAAGGGAGTCAACCGATGGGAAGGCGCAGAGAGAACCGTTGGTACTTCCCCGGAGTAAGGTCCCGGAAGTTTTGGAGGAAGTGCACGCCGGTACTTCAGAAGGACACCTGGGAGCGAACCGAACGATTCACAAACTACGGCAGCGCTACTGCTGGCTGAGACTCCGAGCAGATGCTGGTGGAGCACCTGGACCGCCTGACACGCTACGATGGTGCTGTTCGAGACGACCAGCTTTGAGGAGGGAGCAGTGTCACCCAAGCGTTGGAACACCATATAGAAGCAGCTGAGAGCGGAAAGCAGGGGAGGTCCGTGTTAACCACGCCCCCCACTCGTTTGTCTTATGGTGGTGCCAGGCGGTGGCTGGGAGAAAAAACATCATTGTGCCCTCTGTTTCTGTTCCACCTGTGTTCTCGAACTTACAGGCTATTTCCTCTAATCTGGAACCTTCCGATCGACCCGCTGGCCCTATATAAGCAACACGTCAAATTAGTCAGTCAGTCAGTTCTTGGTGTAAGAATGCCGTGTTAATGAACGAGAAGATTGTGCAACGGAAGACTGTACGTAACTGGTATGTGCATCGGAGTTTATGTAATCGCGAGTACAAGTGAAATTGTAACGGACGAACTGGTGAATTGTAATTGTGTGCAGCAAGTAATTCTGTGTAATTGGCAAGAGTTAAACTGTAAGTCGGTGGAAATAAAGAACATTTTTGAGTGGTGAAATTGGACTTTTCATTTCACGAACCCACAAAGTCACAATATATATATATACATGGACAAAGGAACTTTTCCTTTTTTGATAAGGTGTCTTGATATTGAACTTTCAGTGCAATGCTATATCATCGTGTACTCATTACAAAAAGTAGAAATGTTTTAAAATTGTAATTATTGTGCCTACAACATACATAACATTAAAAAAATCAAACTTCAGTTAATAACAGTGCACAACAGGAAACTAAAGTGTTGGTTACTTGTTCTAAAAAAACAACTGACGTGAAATATGGCGGATTGTATATCAACGTTCAGTGCATTTTCCCAAAAAAAGTTTATTTTAAACCGTGTTTCCCTTGCTGTGTATGTGTGTATGTAGGTATAATAGAGCAGAGTTGATTACTGTCATGTTAGAATTTCAATCCCTTTGTTCATATGTAGCTTTCGAAAAGCAAACAGTGGATGGATCCGTTGCGAAATCCTGTGGGCTAGAGTTGCTCCCCATTCAGGGAGTACACAAGCAAGGGGTATGATAACAACACTGTTGCTAGGATACGCAGCTCTCACCATCTGGAGCGTGTGACTCAACAATGCTGTTACCTACTCTATCCGTCAAAGTGTTAGCTTGGCTTTTCTATCATTAGCGGCTTGGCTGCTTTCCTGTTAAGAATTTTGCACCGTTCGCTAATGAACAGCATAATTCCCTAATCATCGTCTTCATGATACACAATACTGTGAACAATCTCAGTAGCATTACCTGCACTTCAGTTAATCCTCCTATCTACATCATTTATACTCGCCCACTTGGGGAGGTAGTGATGAAATTACGGCGTTGCACCCAAATGACTTCAAGCTCCTCTTACAAACTATTATTCTTCTACCTATTTCTAAATTGTTTACGTAAATATTTGTAGAAATTGTTTAATTACATATTGCCGTGTAGGTACCACAGCAGGATGCCTCGTGGTTTCGTCTGTAGCCACACTCGGGATGCCCGGGTTCGATTCCCTGACTGATCTACCTGGCCCATGTTTTTTTTTCGGTGGTTTCCCGGGTCACCAGGCAAATGCTGGTTAGGTTAATTACAACCCCCGAATTACCTGTCTCTCCATTTCATTTCCATTATCATTTCACATCATCTCTCATCTGGCAGAATTTTTCAGGGTAGAAGTGTCGGCGGACGTCTCGGCGCTGTATGGCAGGATGATAGACTCTGAGCAAATCACTTCCTCCTCTGGTAGGTTGGTTGCCGGTCTCTGAACTGGCTACTGGGACCATTTTCAAACCACAATAAGGGGCAACCTCCGATATCCTGGCCTACCGAGCTAGGTTTCCATCTAAGTAAAATGTAGGGACCCTGCCATCTACTCCTTCGGACGACCTCGCTCTGTCTCCTCTCGCCTCATCCTTCCTTCTGGAGATGCCCCACTTGGGAGCATAGGTACAATAGATCATGGCTGGTCGCACTGCCAAATGCCCTCCGTAGTAATCCTAATCCTAATCCGTGTAGGTACAATGGGAATAGGAAAATAGAGTACATTTAGGCGATAAGAAAGTCCTTAAAGATCTGGTATCTATAAGGTAGCTTTAAAATTCCATTTTCTTTGCACGGCCAGTACATAGAAAAACAACTAAGAACTTTCAAAGGAATACCTCGGAAACGGTTCAACCCACAGAAAAATAAAATTGTACTTAACATGAATTGTGTGTTTTTAACGAGATCTACATTTTTCTGCAGGTAAAATTCGTATATCCCTTATGGTTTACCGCTTTTGTAAAGATCACCCAGAATGAAAAGAGCTTCTGAGAACTTTACAGAAAATTCAAGCTTTATGTTTCATTTGCAATGACAATATTTTAAGCATATGATAATTTGATAGAAATAATTAGAGATATTTTTGGAAAAATCCAAAATTTTCAAGAAAAGAATTCCATATAAAGTATAGTGAAGTGGGTGCATTTTCTTGAAAATCTTCGTGTCGCAACCTTGGAAGCTTAAATATCAAGTTTAGCAGTATCCGACTTTTCATTTTTGAGTAATGAACACACGGGGATTCTTTTCTTTTTTTATAGTGTGAGGGAATGTTAAAACATGTATTTCTTATCTAGACTCGATATCGAGTTTATGGGTGGAATCAATGATTCCCCTGCTAATTCTGCGTAGCGGAGGGAATAAAAATGTTATGCCTATAAACCATGTTGGATCCACTTATTAATTTAATGTAACAAGTAGAAATTCTGATGATTAGTTTACATGTGAACCATGATTTGGTTACAAAACTTCATAAAATGTTAGAAATGTAAATTTTAGGAAATAATTTACGAAATAATTGGAAATATATATTCAACATTAACTGACAGCGTCTTCTTATACAAATGAAATGTCAACTTCTTCCTTTATTTCAGTTGCTACTACCTAGTGCGTTGAACCTGAATGTATTCCCTCCCTGGGAGAAAGTCAAATAGGAGTTTCAGTCTGTAATGTAATTCGTTGCCGACACAGCATGGTAACTAATTAAGTTATAAGTTAAATATTAATTATTCTATTTGCAGCTTCGTTTATAGAGGAAAGAATATCACAGAATTATGGCATTTTCTTTCTCTAAGCACCGTAACTTGGATTCCTGGTCATTGCCGTTTAATTACCGAAGTTACTGACGAGTAGGTTTAGGATTAGTACCACAGCACCGAAACCTGTGGTTTATTGTACCTAAGCCCCAAGTGGGACATTCCCAGAAGAAAGGATGAGGCGAGAGGAGACGGAGAATGGCCGACCCAAGGAGTCACGACAGCGCCGAGCACCCGCCGACACTTGTACACTGAAAGAGACCACCATATGAGAGATGTTGTGAAATAATAATGAAGATGAAGTTTCGAGGGACAGAAAATTCAAGGGATATAATCACCCCACCCAGAATTCGCCTGGCGACCCAGGAAAACCCCAGAAAAATCCCATGGTTCGGGTAGGTCGGCCATGGGAATTGAACCCAGGCCTCCCGAATGCGGCCCACAGATGAAACGGCCTGAGCCATCCCGCTCGGTTACTCAGGAGTAAGATTAATAGCTTTATAAAAAGGTTGTAAATAATTGCAATAATTAACTCCCTATATTAAACTAATGTATAACGTAATAAACCTGAAAGAGTGATTAAGCGACGTAATGTAAGGATTGAGGTAAGCGCAATTAGTAACTACAAACTGAGATAATTAGGGTTCTGGTGTATCCAGTCGTTCAGAGAATCATTAAGGATTATTAGTGTACGTTGGTGGCAAAGGACACTCAGTAGGTGGGGCTTATATTAATACGCCCGAAGCTACCACATACGAATATAGCTCAAATTTCGTCTAATAAGATTATTTAACAGCAAACAGTCCACAAATCGCTTCTAACTTCTCATAATTAGTATCCATTAAATGTATTAGCAACTTAACAGACGCTGTCCATTCTCATCCCGTTTCCAAGAAAAAGATTTTGTAATTCACCACTGGAGCAGCAGATACTTGGCGAGAACGAGATGTTACATCGCTTAGCCTCGTGTTGACAGACGAGATAAAATTAAATGTAGTGCCAAATATGCAACCTGTTTATAATGGCAAACCTGTATAAACGTACTTTCATACTTTCATTTCTCCTCCTCGATAATGACCCCAATGGAAATTAAGAATGACCTCACTTTACTCTATGGCGTTGAGGGCATTATGCAAACCACTCACGTAATTATATGTATAATCATAAATAAAGTGAAAAATAATATAACTAAATTTAAAATTGTATGCCGAGATTTCAACCAAAATGC
>JAUKNK010000065.1:295000-460000 GCA_030765055.1 Mantis religiosa
AATCTTTATTTATGAATGGTTTGTAACCTCTATTTACTCAATCTAGAGAGTTCAGAGCAGTATTATTCAGTCACTCTTCCATGAAAAAGTATATCAGCTGAATGAATGAGACACAATCCATCATCCACCTTACTACTGCCAGAACAATCCAATTAAGTTAATGTACGCTCAAATTATTTTGCGAACATAACAATATTTTTAAACTGACTGACGTTGAACGACTTATTCACGAAGAAATTGACAAGGAACACAACAAGACTGGGAAAGCTACGTAAGACATCAGATAGAAAAGCAGAAGACGACTTTTTGAAAGAAATAGCACGTAAGAGATTTTGGAACCTATCATCACAAATTGCAGTACTCAAACGTTGAAGACAATGACAATGACGAATTATCTCTTAACGTATGTAACATTCACAACTATACAAATACACCGCTGGTATTTTCGTTGGATTAGAAAAATAAGTAATTCAAAAACTATAATTAATTTTAAACTAAATACTTAAACCATTTGCGTAATATACGAATATTCATGTAGCAATTGTGATTTCAACAACCGCATTATTATAAAACTTTGGAAAATTCAATTCGCGTTCCCTTACGTCTAACGCCAAGAACACTCGCAAATGTACGAGAGAGAGAGGGGAAATATAAAAAGAATGGGGATAACGAGGTGGCAACGCTGAAGGCTCTAACGCATCTAATTCGCTACAGGCGAGAGCTCTTCCCATTTGAAACACATAATACGTACTTATAAATTGTACAGCTGTCCAGCATATTTACACCCAACAAAAGCCTGTTACCGAGAGCATCTTTATATGTTCTACGTTTAAGTTTATCTAGTTTACTGCTGGACATTGAAACATTAATATTTATAATAAAACCAGAAAGAGTTCCATACGTGTAAATTAATTGGTCATTACGACTACATCACTATTTAACAATGTAGACAATTACAATGCACTTTATAGATAGATTTTTTTTTGTAATACCTATACATCCTTCAACCTTAACTCATTTCGGATGATGAATGAAATGGGTGAAATGATGCTCAAATGAGTTCGGGGTCCATGGAGCTTAGAGTTACCCGATATTCGTCTATCAGGATAAGAGCAAAAAGGGAAACCCCCGGAAAAAACCTTATCCAGGTGACTCACCCTAGCCGGGATTCGAGCTCATGACCTATTGAACGAGAGGTAGACACCCTACCATCCACGCTATCGAGGTGGGCGGTATAGATAAATTAATACGATTATATTTTAAAATACAGAAAATATTTAAATGTTATGAATAGCATAAGAGAAATGTGTATTTATTACTGCATAACAACTATTGTATAACAAAACGAACGTATTAAAACATTAATTCTATAGAACTGCTTTCTGTCAGCGTAAGGTTTGGTTCTGGTCAATAACGTGAGCGATTTCTCTCACAATGTCTACACGAGCCGTTTAATATTGTCACTCCGTCCTTCACTCATATTCTCTAGTGTCATTTACCCTCTTCCTGCTTTCCTTGCTAAAACTTGGGTTCAAAAGTGCGCATCTCATTACACCCCAAACCAGAATGACCGTCACTGTGGCACGTGTCACCTATTTGTTTACTTGCTAGATAGAAGGAGAAAATAAGGGGTGGTTATGAGGGTAAAGCATTTCACACTTCGGGTGCTCATCTTGCGAGCACCCGCCTCGGTAGCGTAAATGGTAGCGTGTCTGTCTCACGTTCAAGAAGTCCCGAGTTCGAATCTCGGTAAGGGTGAGTTTCTGGATAAGGTTTTCTCCGGGGGTTTCCCTTATCCTGATGGACCAATGTCGGTAACTCTAAGCTCCATGGACCCCGGACACATTTGAGCATCATTTTATCCATTGCATTCCTCGTCCGATATGACGACGTTGGAGGACGTAAATTAAAAAAAAAAAAATATCCTGCGAGCCCTGATGCAGAAGGTAGTTTGGGGTGGGTGATTTTCATAAATATCTTCGTCTTGGTTCTTTAGAAGAAATTTAACTTAGATGTCAAGATATTTATGAAACTTCTCATTTTTCAACAATAGTATTTGCAGACACACTCAGGACCTTCTTCTCAAGATGGTATTTGGGTAGTGTTTAAGGAATATGAGAACATTCTCGACATCGAACTGTTTTGGTGGAATACAATACTTTCTCTGCTTACTGTAGATAAGCAGAAAGTGTAAAAGAAAGCGCACAGCTCACTCAATTTTGTTTGCTTTACAATCTGTTACTGTAATATAAAAGGATGTAGAGCAATATACTATTTCTCTGATTACAGTGAACAACAATGAAAATTTTTCGGACTTAAAAATAGTGAATTTACATGTATTTCCATCTGCTGAATTAAAAAATCGCCATAAAATGATAGATTAGCTCTTTTTTGAAGATAAAGTGACATTTCATTTTTAGAGTAAAGATTTTAAATTTGGGGGAATTTTTTGGGGGAGTTGACACAACTGTCAAATAACATCAGAGAGAAATTTTGGAAATTAAGTGATTCAAAAGTTAAGGAAGGTATTTTAGTCGGACCACAAATAAGAGAACTTGTAAAGGATCCTGCATTTGGCCAAGTTTTGGAAGGGAAAGAAAAGGAAGCTTGGGAAGCCTTCAAGGGTGTTGTTCATGGATTTTTAGGTAACAAAAGAAATGACAACTACAAGCATTTGGTGACAGTGCTGCTGCAAAAATATCGTAACCTCGGACGCAGCATGTCCCTTAAGATCCATTTTCTCCACTCCCACTTAGACTTTTTCCTTCCTAGTTTTTTGTTGTAATTTACGTCCTCCAACGTTAAGTCATATCGGACGATGAATGGAATAGGTGAAATGATGCTCAAACGAGCCCAGGGTCCATAGAGCTTAGAGTTACCCGACATTCGTCTTTCAGGATAAGGGGAAACCCCGGAAAAAACCTTATCCAGGTAACTCACCCTGAGCGAGATTCGAACTCGGGACCTCTTGAACGTGAGGCAGACATGCTACTACCACGCTACCGAGGCGGGCCCCTCCTAGTTGTGGAGCTGTTAGTGATGAACATGGGGACAAATTCCATCAGGACATTTATGTTATGAAACAAAGATATCAGGGCCGTTGGAATGAAGTAATGTTTGCGGATTACTGTTGATCTTTGTATAGGGATTCTGCGGAACTCCATCACAAGAGGCAAGCTAAAAAACGACAAAGTCAATCGGCCACTACATGATTCTCTTCAGACACGACTATCTGCGAAGTATTTTTCCAGCAATTTAGAACTCTTAGCATGTAATTACCAGTTAAAAAATCAAATGCACATTCATTATTATTAGCATGTATGTAATGAAAATGTATTCTTTTCTCTCAATCCGTTAATATGTAATATTTCCACCTTGGGTATATCATAGAAACTAGAGCTAATAAAAAATGTTATTGTCATATTTGTTTTTCTCAACACAAAATTAGTGGAAATTTCCTCATGAAGTGTTCGAAACATTCAGAAATTATTTTTTGTTGCCCAGTGTTGTTCATGAAATTTCTAAAACTCAGATTTCATTTCGATTCGTTTGAAATGTTAGTACAAGAATCGGAATTTAATTATGATAGCAGTGCATTCGTTGTGCTTCTGGGCTGCGGATCCGGTTCTGTTACATTGAGGTTTCCTCGCATTACTTACAAATGGTAATAACACGTACTATATTTTAAGTTGTGTCAATAGGTATTACGACATTCGTGGCTCATGTATAAATTCTTCTTGTGTTATTTTTTAATTTTGTTCTTATATTGTTCTTAGGTTCGTAAGTGGTGTATGGATTGTTCCTAATATCTTTTAGGGTTCCCTAAACATAAAAATTGCAAGCAATAATATCCGTAGAAGGGGGACAGCTTAATTGTTCACAAATTATCGTGTCATCGTGCTGCAAGGAGTTTGAGCGGTATAGGCAATGGCAGAATCTTATTGAAAATAGCAATTATCTCCCGCATTCTCTGACAACATTTGAAAAAATTGGTGCAAGATTATTTCGGTAAAATCGAATTGTAAGATACGTGTCACTGAAATAAGATGGACTCTCTTACCAGTTTTATTCTTATGGCAGATTTTACATCACTCAAAGGAACTTCGTGTATTAAATAAGGATTCTCTGCGGTTTAATGTCTACTGTTTTCTGAAGCAGCATGAAAATATCTGGTCATAATCAATTATTAAGAGACGTAAAACCAATTATAAAAATTAACACAGTTTTCTTTTTCATAAGGCTATAACACATGAACTGCAGTCACTGTAGGGTTTTGTATTTTGAAAGTTTAGCACCTATATAAATAGAATCCTTTAAAATACCCACTTCCTGTGCAACACATGTTAAGACACTTCCTTGGACAGAGCGCGAATGGTGCACCATTTTTACAACTTTCCCCTCCATTAGAAAGTTAGTTTCTCGATTCTTAGGTTTAGCGTTTAGGGACTACTTGTCTATGACTTATTAACCAGACCTCTTATTTTCATTTGTGAGATGCATACAGGTCGAGGATTATGCCGAAGCTGACGTAGTTTACGAGCAAAAGGACATTCATCTCTAATGCGCTGCAGAAAAGTATCGAGTTCACATCAGTGAAAGCAAACTACGCTTCTAACGATATGTGGCCCGCCTATAAACTGAACGCTCCAATATACAATAGATCATATTTAAACCAAATCCAGTGCATCCTTTTAGGTTAGTTTAAACTAATTATTTTATTTATTTATTCTTAAAAGTATTGGAAAATAGCACCATATGGAGTATAATTTAAAAAATAATAATAATATATTGTAATTAAACCCTTTAATAGTGTATCAATACATATTAGATATATATGTTTTATTTACTCAGAGTTTTGGAGAAAATAAGTGTCCAATATAAAACTTCAATTCTATGTCTAAACACATTCATAATATGATTATTACTGTTAATATTACAACTAACCAAATTAACAAAAATTCATCTCATATTTTTATCCTGTTGTTTATAAAGAGTTATACAAAATTTCAATCATTTGCAATACAATAAGTACCCATAAGTAACAATTATTTGAAAATTAGAATATGCCAACAAATGAAATTCCAAAAAAAGAAAATTTAAAAGTTAGAATGCTAAAGCAACAGTACGACTTTATAGTGTTTAAGAGCATCTTTTGCACTTCAGCTGTTTCAGTATTAGAAGATTCCTGAGGCATCTCTTCACTTTACTATACGCGAAACTTATTGCATTTACCTTGCTTTAATTAACATCCTTCAACGTAAGTCATATCGGGTGACGAGATAATGAAATGGGTAAAATGATAATCCTAGGGTGCATAGAGCTTAGAGTTACCCGACATTCATCTTTCAGGATATGGGGGGGGGGGAGAAGAACAACGGAAAAACCCGTGTCCAGATAACTCACCTTGACCGACATTTGAATTTGAAACCTCTTGAATTTGAGGCAGACATGCTACCATCACGCTACAGAGGCGGGCGTTATCATTTAGATATTAAAACTTTATCGGAAGTTAGGTCTACAGACGAAGATTTAAATCGGTATAAAGTACACTTTAAAGGGTCTCCTATAAAAGCTACAAAGAAATAAATTACGAAGTTTAAAATGTTAAAAAAGTAATAATAATAATAATAATAATAATAATAATAATAATAATAATAATAATAATAATAATAATAATAATAATAATAATAATAATAATAATAATAATAATAATAATAATAATAATAATAATAATAATAATAATAATAATAATAATAATAATAATAATAATAATAATAATAATAATAATAATAATAATAATAATAATAATAATAATAATAATAATAATAATAATAATAATAATAAATAATAATAATAAATAATAATAATAATAATAATAATAATAATAATAATAATAATAATAATAATAATAATAATAATAATAATAATAATAATAGTAATAATAATAAATAATAAATAATAATAACAATAATAACAATAACAATAATAATAACAATAATAATAATAATAATAATAATAATAATAATAATAATAATAATAATAATAATAATAATAATAATAATAATAATAATAATAATAATAATAATAATAATAATAATAATAATAATAATAATAATAATAATAATAATAATAATAATAATAATAATAATAATAATAATAATAATAATAATAATAATAATAATAATAATAATAACAATAACAATAACAATAACAATAATAATAATAATAATAATAATAATAATAATAATAATAATAATAATAATAATAATAATAATAATAATAATAATAATAATAATAATAATAATAATAATAATAATAATAATAATAATAATAATAATAATAATAATAACAACAACAACAACAACAACAACAACAACAACAACAACAACAACAACAACAACAACAACAACAACAACAACAACAACAACAACAACAACAACAACAACAATAATAATAATAATAATAATAATAATAATAATAATAATAATAATAATAATAATAATAATAATAATAATAATAATAATAATAATAATAATAATAATAATAATAATAATAATAATAATAATAATAATAATAATAATAATAATAATAATAATAATAATAATAATAATAATAATAATAATAATAATAATAATAATAATAATAATAATAATAATAATAATAATAATAATAATAATAATAATAATAATAATAATAATAATAATAATAATAATAATAATAATAATAATAATAATAATAATAATAATAATAATAATAATAATAATAATAATAATAATAATAATAATAATAATAATAATAATAATAATAATAATAATAATAATAATAATAATAATAATAATAATAATAATAATAATAATAATAATAATAATAATAATAATAATAATAATAATAATAATAATAATAATAATAATAATAATAATAATAATAATAATAATAATAATAATAATAATAATAATAATAATAATAATAATAATAATAATAATAATAATAATAATAATAATAATAATAAGTCATAATTTTCATACTTACGAGTTTTGGAAATGTTGTACCTTTTTTCACAGAGGTATATTTTTAATTTTAGAAAATTAGACGTTTGCTGTACACTTGAGCGAAAAAACGTTCTGAACTGCGTGTGCATTAAATGTTATACTTATAAGCTGTCAAGTGCTCGATTATTTATATTTCAGTCGTTCATTTGGAACTAAATCAAATATCACTTGTACTGGTTCAAGCCCTACATCCAAAATAAGCAGTGTCTAAGACAATAAAGTGGGGAAGTTCGTGCTACTTTCTCCTCCTCCCTCAAGTGCTCTCGAAAGGAGGAATACAATGGGCAGCTCAAGAGAATGAGAATTCCACGCTACACAGTAGTCCAGCTTAAATTAAAAAGGAGTGTACACTACAAGGAGTTAAGTAGTTGTTTATACAGGCTGTGTGTGAAAAAGTCTGTGGCGCATTTAGGCTCCACCACAGCAAAGGAAAATTGCAGTTCAATTTAATGGCGCGCTACAAGCGATTAGTGCGGTGTAAAAGCAATTAGACCTTCGATTAAACGGCACTGAAAATACCGTTCTCCGGTGTGATTCATAACTGGGGATCGATTTAGTTATTGCGTATTTCCACGAGCTCCAGTGCTACAGATTTCCTACCCTAATTAGAAAAGTTACAACGCGGCACAACATATTCCTATACCACGCGTTATGTCGCAATTAGCCACACTACAACGAAGCATTTCATAAACTAGGTAATGTTTATGTACTGCTAAGTTAATAGATAGTTTTTGCCAATTCGGTATCGGCTATTGTCATGTGACTTGAATACGGTATATATTGTAGCGTATGTTACTGAGTCAGAGTTTTTGCACGAGTCATTGGTTACGGTAATCGTACATTAACGAATGGGTCAATTACTTGATATCGCAGCGTTCGGTGGCATTTCTGATGAGTTATTGGAAGATATGATAATTCGTAATGTTAACAGACTAAGAAATATTCCCCAAGTAGGCGTGGCAATTCGGAGACTAGATTTAAATCAATTTACAGATGAAGAATGCCAAATATTTTCGTTTTGATAAAATGACTCTACGACGGCTAGTAGAGGCTTTACATATACCGCCTAGAATTGTAACAAGAACGAATTCTGCTAGACATAAGTTTGAATAAACAATTCACATCGTTCGTATGGATATATATATATATATATATATATATATATATATATATTAGCTTATGTTGTACTGGCACTAAATTTATTGCAAATTAATTGTTCTTTCACACTAGCCATGTGTAAGAAGCACTATGAAAGGGTAGAGCCAGACTGAAAAATTCAATGCCATAGCCGGGATTTAACCCACGGATCTTCTGGTTGCCGTCCAGCCACTCTAACCATTGAGGTACTATGACCAACGTGCCGACATGACATTAAATTCTCCACCTGACTCATATTTCCCCGGTAAACCACTAGGAGTTTTCATAAACACAAGAGACAACTACCTTAATGGCGACTTACTATTCTGTAAGTACTTTTGTTGTAAGTCTTTTTTAATGTCATGTTGGGTTCAATTCCAGACGACGCACGTGACATTCGTGGGGCACAACAACGCGCGGGGCGGGTTCTCTCCGCAATCTCCGGTTTCCACCGTCATAATTCCACCAGTTGCTCCATTATCACCTTTACTTTAGTTCATTTCGCCCTCATTATGTCATTTACTTCTCTCCCTCTTATACCAGAATTCAGGCTCATCACATATTCGCTATATTACATGTCAAAGCGAGAAGGCGTATCGGGAAAAGTTCGCAACAGAGAGATGTTTACGTGAAGTTATCGCATGCAAGATTAATAGTTCTTACAGGCCGTGCACAAGTTAACATTTGTGAAAGCAACTTTGATCTTAAGGTCGTCAGGTAGCGCTTATAAGAAAATAATAAAGTAACATAACCTCTATTTTCAAACAACTAACTTCATTTATTTTAAACTACAATAAAGTTGTAATTATTTAAGTTGAATATTCATTTTGTACAAGAAAAACAAACTTCATTTAATTATTTAAATTCACAATTATAAAATTGGTAATTATTGAAATTGAATGTTATATCCAATAGTAAAGGAACTTGTGATAATAGCTGAGCAATAATTGTGCATGGTGTACAATTATCGATGTAGAGATCAGCGATTGGCCATTCGTTGACGAATCCTAGTAGTTGATTGGTCTATACGACGATTATGACGTATGTGTGATATAGCCCTTGTAAGTCACTAAACATAGCTACTAAGTTTGGTATCTAATCGATTTTTTGCATTTTCTTTATATGTACTCATCACACACGCAGGTGCCCCCCCCCCCCCACACACACACACACAAAGAGATACACACAGACCTATGCTGACCACAAACATTTCCTCTTAAAGTTTTGTTTCCGCTAATTGAGTTAACTTCCGCCAGGCTAGGCACTTCTGACAGGTTCGACGCTGTCTGGGTTTTTAGCTAGAAACCTGGTGAGTTTCGTTGGGCACATTTTGGTTTTGGATTTACCCTTAATTAATACTTTCTGACCGCTGGTTTGGCTCGGGCGGCACTTTGTATTTTTGGGAACAGATGCGTTTGATGTGGGGATACTTTATTCCAAGAATTAGCACAAAGGTGTTTCGAATAATGCAAATACTGGATTGTAAGCCAATATTGTATTGCAAAGCAATGTATAATTAATTTGTCCAATATTATTAGTATTTGTGCATTTAAACCTCACTAATGGAACGTATTGACCAAAATCTAGGGTGACAATCCATTCTCCGAACTACTGCTGCCTATTTCCCGGTATTAGGTCCACCCACGTTTAGTTTACATGTGTCAATTGTTCATCTTAGAGTGTGAATTATTCTAACCATTATGTATTATGCGGGCCTTTTTCTAAAAGTTATCTTTGTATTATTATTCAGAGAATCTCAAAGCGTGTATTTATGTTTCGAACATTTGGGTGGAAGACAGCATTTCCTCTAGTTATTATACCTATATAGCAGAGAAAGTAAACTCTGCTATGTTGCATTTGCATTGCTTCCTCCATTCTTCTGCAGACGCTTATTCTTCTCTGGTGATAAAACACATGGCGTAACAGCCCAAAGTAGGCCTCAACCTGCCAGGCCGACTGCCGGCGTCACTCCCACATACGCAAGGTAAAGGTGGGCAATCATCCAACCGATACGGGGAGGAGATGTGTCAGCATTACCGCACCCTCAGCCGGGAAGTTGGCTCTCTAGACCAGGGTTCGCCACCTAGCGTAGCTCCTCAATTTCCTCAGGATGCTGAGTGGGCACTGGACCTATACCAGGGACTTAAAGTCCGCACCTTCCCAGGGGTGGTCGAACCCGGGCGCCTTTCTTAGCAGAGAACCAAAGCACAAATCTCTAGTCCACTATTCCAGGCTGCAAGACATTTCTTCTCTGGTACTTCATCATAATTTAGATGAGTATTTTCAGAAACTATTTTATTATAAGTTATTATGTATACCGGAGTCGTCCTTAGTTTATATGGCGATGTAAACAAAAGCACAATGTACGTGTGCGACATCATTGGCTGTTTAGCCCTGTATCTTTCTGAGAATGAGAAATCTAGTTCAATTTTATAGACTTTACATCTAATGCAAAATATTTAAATAAATTCATATTACTGGTCTGTCTCACTATCAAAAGGTCCCGAGTTCGAATCTCGGTTAGGGTGAGTCATCTTGATAAGGTTTTTTCCGAGGTTTTCCATTATCATGAAAGACGAATGTCGGATAACTGTAAGCTTCATGGACCCTGGACTCGCTTGAGCATCATTTTTCCCCATTTCATTTATCATCCGATGTGACTTAACGTTGGAGGACGTAAATTACAACAGCAAAAAACTTCATATTATTACAAATGCAACAGTCAAACAGTAACTAATTAGTATATTTTTTGCTATATGTAAGCATAATTTGTATTATTTACCAGAGTGCACGATGCGCTTGCGCAGTTTAAAAGCAAAGGGAAGTGGGAGAATCAGTTTACAACTTGGCTGCTTCCGTGCAATATGTAAACATTACGGAGGGAAACCGTTAAATGGTGGTGAAAAACAAATTATATTGAAATTGTTTTGCAAGTTGTGCGAAAAATATCCGACTTTAGCAATGGGGGACATTAATTTGTCAGCAGAATAAACCGGTGTTTCCGTGCCAAGTATTAATGTCTCTCGAAGTGAAGCTGTGAAAACTGGCTGGCTTTCCACACCAGAAAAGCATGGAAAAGGAAAGAAGCCAGTTGTGGAAGGTGAATATGATGAGTTTGTTAAAAGTGCTGTTCGTCGCAAGGTTCATAACTTCTTTGAAAGAAACGAGCCACCACAAGTACAAAAGTGCTTCAAGCAGTAAACAATGATCCCGATTTTCCTAGCTTGCACACTATTCTTCGCGACATAGGTTTTCAATTTGTGAACAGAAGCAGAAAAAATATAATTGTTGAGCGTGAAGTAGTATTGTTGTGGCGCAGGAATTTTCGAAGGAAAATTAGTAAAGGGGAGTCGTTTAAGGAACTTTCGGTTGTCGGATTCCATTAGGTAGGTGCATGCCAGTAAAACTTTCAAGTCGTTGCCAAAATGGCTACACGCAGTTATATAGCACTACTATTCTACGGAAGGACCGGTACTTTAGCTTTTAATTTATAAATGAGAGTTGTGTAGAGAAATCAAATACATATTTCAGTAATTGTTGTAAGCATTCAGTCACCTTTTAACGCAAAGAAGGACAAATACATTACACAGTACACACACCTTTGCACTTTGTCTTAACGCAAAAGTGCTATCGCTCAAGCTACTCAAACATCGAAAACTTCAGAACAAAACTTTTCATAGAAGTTCGTTGGCAGCGCACATGTTTGCCATATGTTGGATAAAATAGCGCTAATATTCCCTCCAATCACAGTCGCCGGTGGAGTGATACATTTTCTCGCTTTGTTTACATCATCACATAAACTAAGGACGGCGCCGATATAGTTGCAAGGGAAATATTTACATACAATAGACTTTGAGCGGTATCAAATCTTTTAAAGCTGGTCGCTATGTTATCACTTTGAAATTCCGTACTTTTGGCGTGACCAAGAGATAATAATAAACTATATAAAAGCGGACGAATGACGCTCATTTGAGGAATGTATATTAGAAAATTTGAGACTCGACCGATGTATATTCCCGATGAACTGTTACCATCTATTTATAGTATGGAAATAATGCGTTTGACGTTTAGCGCACAGATACTTCCTTGCAGGTAGGGCAGCGATCTACAATAGAGGTAGAGATTATTGCAATTCAATTGCTCGTTCTTTATGAGTAAGGAAGTTCTGATAGATTTCCGGGATTGCTTATAACAGGAATCCATTCTGCTCGCACCCAATAAACGGTCCTGGTGGGCTTGTAAACTCATTATATTGCGCGCATTCAATTACCTCTCCCTAAGAAACGAGGCGGCTAGGGATTACTACATGTAGCTCTCCCGTCTCAAGCCTTGATGATTAAAATGCTCCTACTTGCCCTGAATAACCTGTAGGACACCGTGGATATTATAATACAACGCACACATACCTGGTTCGGGGGAAAGGCTGAACATACCCTGATTGTTAGGTGAAGCTTGACATACTCTGAACAGAGACAGTAGCAAAGGATGATTTTTGCACTCTAAAGGATATTTATGCTTTTCTTCGACGAACATTATTGTTACCCCTCAATTACAGTTGAAATATCCAGAGGTGCCCTGGAAGCGCATTTGAAAATGCTTAAACTCCGACACTTTAACACACGAGGGATAGCTGTAACATATGACTTTGTCAATGAAATTCGGTCTCCTTCATCGGAAGACTATATCCAAAAGTGGCCTAATTGACAATGCAGCAGATTCACTTCCACTTCGAATGCTAGATTATTCTGGTAAAGCACCGATATGAATTTGCGTTTTACAACAACGCTGTACTTCGTTATCTTTATAAATTTTAATGCTTGTGAACGC
Source organism: Mantis religiosa (assembly GCA_030765055.1). Classification (NCBI taxonomy): domain Eukaryota; kingdom Metazoa; phylum Arthropoda; class Insecta; order Mantodea; family Mantidae; genus Mantis; species Mantis religiosa. Next base: position 308,014 of record JAUKNK010000065.1, read on the forward strand.
CTCACAAACCTATTTTTTACATTTGAATTTACATAAAATAACGCCAAATTACACAATTTCTTTCTCTGGCTCATTAGGCTTAGGACTACTAAGTAGCGGATTCGACACTGCCACCAGTCTTGATCTATTGTACCTATGCCTCCATGTGGGGCCTCCCCAGGAGGAACGATTGAGGCAAGAGGAGACAGAGGACGGCCATCCAAAGGAACCACGACAGTGCAGAGAGCAGGGTCCCTACATTGTTATCTCCCCCGGTATTCCAGGACAACGAATACTCCCCCCTACTGTGGTTGGGAAGTGGTCCCAGCAGTCGGTTCGAAGACCGACAACCAACCTACCCGAGGAGGAAGTGGTTCACTCAGAGCATATCATCCTACCATGCACCGCCAAGACTCCCGCCGACACTTCTATCCTGAAAGAAACCGCCAGATCAGAAATGGTGCAAATGATAATGGGGATGACATGAAGGGACAGAAAATTCGGGGGATGTAATTAACCTACCCTAGCATTCGCCTGGCCACCCGGGAAAACCCTTCTCTGGTCCTTAATCGGTACCTTTACTTGGTTACAAAATCTTGAAAATCCAGGTGATGTTATGCTGCCTCATCTATGAGAATGTTTTCAAGCTGAGGTATATAAAATGATCCAACAACATAGAACACCACCATTCATGCCTTGAATATTTCAAATACACTAGAGTATCGATTATCCGACCTAAACTGGCCCTGGACAAGGTCGGATAAACAAAAATGTCTGATAACGCAAAATAAGTTGGAAAATGGAGTAAAACATGGTAGATATACTGCATTATTAAATCGATTCTTGGTTTTTACAGTATTTATTGAATAATCAAATCAATTCTGCATGCTATATTGAACAAAAAGAAGCTCCAAGCGTCTTAAGAAAAGAAACGTTTCAATGAAGTTTGCTTGCCTGCAGAATGACATTTCCTTGTTGCGAGATTTCGCCATCGACTAAACATCAATACCTCAGTTGCACTTGCCTCCGGTTGTTGCTCCACGTATCTGAATGTCATCTCTAAAGCACTTAAATCTTCAGCGTGACTCATCATCTTCTCGTTTTGATCTTCAATTTCCCGTTCTGCTTCAACCTCATTGTTATTACCATTCACGAAATCAACAATATAAGTGTCTGTGAGTTCAAACTGTTGTTCTTCTGCACATCAGCTACTCGCATCTTGAGTCGTAGCGTCCTCAGAGCCAGGTATGCGGTTCAGTAAGGGAACAATGTCACCCGTGTCTTCATGTACTATCTCTTCTTTATTTTCATCATCACCTAACAGTATGTTCCAAGACTCTGCTAATACTGTTGTTTCAATTTCTTCCCAAGCCTGAGCCACCCAGTATGCAAGGTCTTTCACGTTGATAGAACTTAACTTTTCTATCATGTCCTTGCCATTGTTCATTCCCTTTATCATGGACAAAAAGAGTTGCCACCGATATTTTCTTTGCATTGTTTCCAGTACACCTTGGTTCATTGGCTGGCACAATGACGTCACCTTAGTTGGGAGAAACAAGACCTTGATACCATCACTTCTAAGTTCTTCTACATTTGGGTGTGATGGGGCATTGTCTAGTTGAGGGAGAGCTTTTCTTGGGAGGTTGGTGGAAGCTAGAAGCTTCTCTATGGTTGGTACAAACTGTGTTGAGAACCAGTCTTTAAAGATGGCAGCAGAAATCCAGGTGGAATTCTGGTTAGTATAATGCACTGGTACAGCACTAACAGAAATGTTTCTAAATTCTATAGGATTTTATATTTACCAATCATTAGCAATTTAGATTTGATTTGTCCCGTAACATTACTGCAGGGACAAATAGTAACTCTTTCCTTAGTACGCTTGTAGCCAGGGGCAAACGACTCTGCTCGGACTGCAAGAGTTTTAGATGGCAGCATCTTGAAATTTAGTCCAGTTTCGTCACAATTCAAAATCTGATACCAGTTAATCCTTCAGCAAGAATTAATTCTTGAAATTCCTTTTAAAATTTCAAAACTTCGTCAGATTTAGTGGACAGTTTTTCACCACAGATATTAAGCTGCCTAATACCATACCGTTTCTTCTAACGATGAAACCACCCAATGCTGGCAGTAAAATTAGGATCCCCTTCATTGAACGATTTCCGGAAATACAGCGCCTTCTCTTGCAGGATGATGCCTGATATTGGTAGACCATTTTCTCGTTTTTGAGTGAACCAAAGAAACATTGCTTCGCTAATGTTTTTATATTCACATTGTTACATTGTTTTCCTGTGGTTTAGTGAATCACTTATTGCCCTGATAGCACACCACTTTTCAATTTCTTCTCTCTGTTATTCAGTCCCTCACTGTAACATGCCCAGCACTATAATCTGAAGGCACTTTTTGAAGAGTTTCCCCATTGCCCAGTCTGTTTAATGCCGTCAACTTATATTCCATGTAAACAACCACTTTCGTCCCTTTACTTGCCATATTATACTCACAGGAAAAGAAAATTTTAGTAAGTGATTGTTACTTGAGAAATATGCTTTTTATTAATATGTGTGGGATAATACGGAATGTCGGATTACCGAAGGTCGGACAACTGAAACTCTAATGTATATAACACATCTTTAGATAACATCATATTAACCTGATTTTGTGTTTGGTATTAAAACAAAAGAAATTCTAGCAAATCGTCTGAAAAGTAAACATGTGTTAATATTTCAGCGGAATCAACTCAGGCATAAAATATTCCTTTGCACCCAGGCAGACGCATTGAAAGCGGCAGGCAAAAGCATTTTCAGTTATTGCCACCAAAGAGCATACTCCATATTTTAATGACATATATGCTCTATCAGCTCTGCTAGTTCTAATTAATCCTTTGGAACACCAATAGCTTTTATGAATACATGAATGAACCTCCAAACCACCACTTTTTTCTCACAAAGCGGAACCTGATGCCGATGAAGCACTTATCATTGTGCTTCCCTAGTACACTGGGAAGTTCTCTTCATTTGTCATTGAAATTAGCCATCTACATACACAGACACCCTAGGGAGCATAAATTTAATTAAAATAGGTTCCGTTCACTGGGTTTAACGTGCTTCACTCAGTGTAGAACATATAATTCAGCAGTTAGTATCCTGAATCATATACACCGTTATATAATTCCGATTTAGCTATTACATTAATATTTTATAAAAACTAGGTAAATACTGTAGTCATTTAACCTGGTGTTAATGGATTTTCCCACAAGTTTCTATCCCATCTTTGAGGTTTTATGAAAACATTATTTACAAATAGCAAGCACCAAACCAGTAGTTACAACAGTGAATTAAACACCAGGGAAAATATATTTACTTAGTTTGATAAGGTTTCTTATATTAGTCCTAAAGAATGTGACTTGTCAAAATATTTATTATTAGGGGATACTACAGTAGTTTCATTGTTGGGATACAGAATAATATAGCATCTTTCAAATTTAAAATTACAATGTCATTATTCTAGTTGGGCTAAAAAGTGACAGAAAATCTGATGAGCAACATTTGCATGATTTCTGCTTATTACAACTTCATATAATCCCTTATATCAGTGCGGTCCCTTCATCGCGGAGCCATGGACCATACTTTAATGTTCATACAAAAGCTGATTCTTCTATTCTCATTACATTATCCACGACGAATTTTTGACTAGCAATTGACTGAAAGCAATTTTATACTGACAGAAAGCAATATGGACATCCTTCTTTCGCTACATTGTATAAGTAGGGGAAGTATACACTTATACCCAAACATTAATATCTAGTATGGATAGATAGAGTTGGACTGAAAAATTCAGTCCCCTAGACGGGGTTTGAACCACGGATCTTCCGGTCTCCGTCCGGCTGCTCTTAACTATTGAACTACGATGACAAAATGCCAGCATTACATTAAATTCTCTAACCAGGAATTTCTTCCTACACACGGCATTGTGAAAGAACAATTAATTTCCATTAATTGTACCTAATAGTGGTCCGAACTATAAAGCCCGGGCCTTAAAGTACTTACAGCATAGTAAGTCGCCATTAAGGTAGTTGACTCGTGTGTTTATGAGAACTCCTGGGGAAAACACGAGTTAGTTGGAGAATTTAATGTCATGTTGTTATTTTGGCCATGATAGCTCAATGGTTAAAAGCAGTTGGGCGGAGACCGGGAGATCCATGGTTCAAATCCCGGCTATGGCAGTGACTTTTTTAGTCTAAGTCTACCTATCCATTCTTTGGCCTACATACGTCTAGTGTGAAAGAACAATTAAGTTCCATTAATATCTAGATTAAAACGGAATTACATGCTTTGCGCACTTTTAGATAAAGTTCCGTGCTCGCGCGGCGCGTGCGCGTTTGTGTGTGTGTGTGTGTGTGTGTGTGTGTGTGTGTGTGTGTGTGTGTGTGTGTGTGTGTGTGTGTGTGTCTGTCTATCTGTTAAATACCAAACTTGGTATTTTAGTTCATGATCTTACAAGGATGCAATAGGAACATTTCCAAGTAAATGCTTCCTCCCTATACTAACCTTGACGTGGGATATTTTTCGAAATTCTATATTTTCTGAAAAATTTGTCAAACAATTTTTATTAAAATACCATGCGTTTTAAATATTTTCATGACAAATGATGTGTATATCTAGAATTACTAGAACACTGGTAACATTCTCAGAAACGTCCTTTATTCTTGATGACTTTTGCATCAGTGGCAAACCGTAAAATATAGACATTGCACAAAAATTGTATAAGTCGCGAAAATGCACAATTTATATCAAACATATATTTTTGATGTATCTTTATATACATACTTTAAATAACGAAGTCGTTATTCAACTATTGTTTCTTGGCCATACAAAGAGGACATGATTGCAAACCATCACATAGCGACCAGCTCGTTAAAGATTTGCATTCAGTGGTGTATATGGATGAATTCATGTATGATCTGCTGTTATAAAAAGAAAAAAAACTTACGGAAATTGCGTTTTATCATGTACACTCTTGAGAATTTTCATTCGAACAGGTTTTCAGTGCTTTAATAAACACATGATAAGGAAGTCAATGACTCGTAGGATTAATACGTTTATAAAGAAATTATAGGAGGTAAATAATTTCAATATGCCCCAGAATCTAAACATAATGTAAGAAGAAGTTACAGCTGGATTTAGAAGTCATTAACAAGAAAGGTTAAGTGTTTAGGAAAACAGTTGTTGGGAAGTAAGTTTAGCTAAGGCAATTTGGTGTTCCGTAAAATTCAGTGAACAAGAACTCCATTAATTCAAGGTTTAATTAGTTAGTACTCAATATGTTCAAAATTATAATACAAAAACACGTGCAACGGTTTTGAACGTCCATTCTTAGAATTTAGTAAGTCTTCTTCTTCTTCCTCACTAACTTCCTTAGGAGACCACTATCGCGGTGTAAGAGGCTTCTTGTTCCTCTATCCCTTAAGGTCGGGCCTGAGGAACCGAAGCTTTGGATCCGATAGAGAACCAGGATAGGTGATCAGCCCAATGCCAGGTATGAAGATGAAGGAAATGGATGATATATATGATGGCAAGATGAATGATAGGAAAGATGATGATGGAGCAATTGGTGGAATGCTAATGAGGGAAACCGGAGGACCCGGAGAAAACCGGTGTCAGCGCCGTGCTGTCTATCACAGATCTCACTTTGCACTCGCCTGGGATCGAACCCGGGCCGCCTTGGTGAGTTCCAAGCGGTCTAACCACTCAGCCATGGCGCGGCCATTTAGAAAGTCACAGGATAAAAATAGTGTTTCAGATGCGAATAAGAAATTAAGATGTAGAACCTTGATGGTGAAGATCATGAAGTAGGTATTGATAAAAGAGCATGCATTTTTAAAATTCTGCTTTTTTTTCGTGTCATACAATCTTACAGATGCGTCTTACTGTGGTTGATTATCAGCAGTTCGTGGATTCCCCACTCAGCATTCCAGCGCCTCATGACAAGTTACATTTCTCATTGTTATAGTGAACCGTAAGTTTATTGGTATGTCATAAGTTAGCAGATATAATGCTAGAACTTCAAAAACGTCTTGTAAAATGTGGTGAACACGGGATATCAGGTTTTTTACAATACCAAGCGATTCACTCGTGCCACCAATTGATCACTACTTTGAGAAATATATGCAATAAAAACCAAAAAATATGCATGTAAATATGCAATAAAATAGATAAAATAGGTACCCAAATATGCACAGAAAACCAAAATATGCACCCAAGTATGCCCTATCAAATGTCCAATTTTGGTGATAATACTAAAAGGCAATAATTAAAAACTATTAAAATTGCTGCATCTATTTACATTTATTGCAAATGCAACAGTATTAGCTAATGTCTGAAATATAGTAATATATTTACAGTGCTTATCTTCTATTAAGAAGCAAGTGACACAATTTTTTCGATGCTTTCTGGCAGCAATAAATGTCTCCTTTCAGTAAGGAGAAAAGGCTCTCTGCAGATCACAAGAAGTAATGGAACAAAACTTAAAGTTCACTAATAATAATGGATTAATTTCTACACTAGCACACTGTTCCATGAGCAGCACTTAACTTCTCTCAAATTTTGTAGTCCTACATTTTTGGATAGGTGGAGTCAGACTGAAAAATTCAATGTCATATCCGGGATTTAAATCACGGACCTCCCAATTTCCGTCCGGTGGTTGCTCTTAACCATTGAGCTAGCATGGAAAAATGCCAGCATTACTTTAAATTCTCCAACTGACTCGTATTTTTTTTTCCGGCAAAGCAACATTTTCTACACGTTGTTACCCGAAACACAAAACAGTAAGGTACAAACTGGGCAGTGCACTGCACAAAACAGAAGCAGAACAACTAACACCTTGGCAGTTGTGCAACCATTAAATAGAATATATGCTTGGAGATGTAGCTAACTTAAAATACGTACATTGCCCACCTCGTTAGCGTAGGTGGAGCATGTCTGCTTCGTTCAAGAGGTTCCGAGTTCTAACCTCGGGCAGGATGAGTTATCTGAATAAGGTTTCTATCGCGGGCTTCCCTTATCCTGAAAGATGAACTGTTAATTCTTATCTCTATGGACCCTGGGTTCACTTGAGCATCATTTCGCCCATTCCATTCATCATCCGATATGAATTAACGTTGAGGAGGTAGATTAAAAAGAAAACACCCGGTGCCTTAAGCTTCCTCAGTTCAAAGAAAGGAAAGAAGCCTTATCTATCGTTTAGCGTTAGTTATCTATTTCATTACGATGACAGACATTGGTTTAAATAAACATCTTTTTTCACTGAGCCTAATAATTCCAAGGTAAATATATCGATGGAAAGTAAACTGCCTTTTCCAAGAACGTTAAGAAGCAAGAAGAAAGACACAAAGCATTTATCCACTAGTTTCGTCTTTCTTTACAATGACGGGAATAGACTTAAAGCTCTTTGCAGTTAGCGATCTGGCACAGGAACTAGCCTTTTCCAAGAATGTTAAGAAGCAAAAAGAAAGTTTACCCTCTAATTGTCTGTTTACAATTACGGGAACAGGGTGGAGCAGGTCAAAAGCTCTTTCCAATGGCAAGCTTAATGGTTCCAAGTACAGTACTTTATAGGGGACTGAAGAAAGAGATATGTCGTTTCAAGAATGCTATTATCTAGGGAACCTCACACGAAAACTTGGTGGATTTTAGACAAAAAGTAAGAAATATGCACAAAATGTGCTCTAATACACAAAATATGCACAAATATGCAGAAATAATCATATTCAAATCTCTTTAATTTGGCATGAAAGGTATAATTACCAAGTTCCATTGAGATTTGACCTTTCAACAAAAACATTCATTTGTATATATAGGTACGTATTTCTCAACACTAGTGATCACTAAGTAATGTAATGTGAATTTTCTTCCGTCATCCCTCCACTCTCCTCAGTGGTAATGATTTTAAAACGCCCTGAGGGCTCATCACCTTGAATGGGTACATGACCAAGCTTAATTTCAGCAGCCTCTATTCTAAACGTCGAAAACGAAGAAACAGACACTTATAATGTCGAATCGTACTTTCTTGTATTTCCGTTGGGCTTGAACCCTTTATAGCGAAGTAATTTATAGCTGATCCTTGAATTTTTGAATGGCATTTTGATTTTTGTTACTGGTAAAACCAACGTTTCGTGAATTTGCAATCATACTGGAGTGATATTCCTTGTTTATGTGCAGATATAGTTTAATGGAAATTGCACCCACCTTAGTCCAGATTCTGACAAATTCGATAGCACTGTAGGGCAGTTGAGGTGATTTTTTTTTATTTTTTTCAACATGCTTCCCCAAGGCTTGGTACTTTTCGTTGCTAGGCAGGTATATTTTATGATTTCATTTCGTTCCACTACAAATTTTGTACTATATTTTTTTTTTTTGCAACCTTCCAAAGAGGATTTGGAGCTAACAAAAATGCCTGGGATGTTATTTTGATAATTTCCTTCTATAATGGTTTTTAGAAGTCCCACAGGACTTTTTCAGTACACGCATTCTTCAATAAGTATTTATAATCTGCCATTATGTGAGCCTCCTCTTGTGTTGCCTTAAAGAATATTAGGTTACATTCATTTCTCCTTGTAGGTTTTCCTTAATTGTCAAATTACTTGTTATTGGCTGCTTTCTTACTGTTTCTAAGTTGTAATTTGATAGAACCTTCATCCCAAGCACTGAGCATTTAATCTATTTCTGTAGTTGATATAGCAGCTGCACTTTTTTTCTTCGGGTAATGACGGCAGTTCTGCCCTTTTGGAATTTCAAGCATTTCTAGCTCCCTTGTATGTGACGTCTGTAAAAGGATCTATTCTTCTATTAGTTTATACTTTTTCTTGTTTCATTTAATCTGTTACATTCCAGGACACTGTTGTTTCTTTGTAATTCTCACTATTCCTTTTTGTATTGTAACCCCAATCCCATAGAAGAGAAGCAGTTTCTTTATTATTAACTCACCTGTCAATTTTAGTTTCGCTCAGCACAGAATTCCGAAAAGTGATCCCACACCATACTACTCTTGTTGCTTTTTGTGTTTTCAGGGACTAACTTCTGTAAAGCTGCTGTTGCATTAGTAATATTTTGACTACCGAACCGCGTCAAGTTTGAACTGCAATTCCAACCGTTTTACAGACTGACTCGTGATCCATCACCAGCCCTACTTCTTGATAATTTTCAGTTCACCACAAAAATAACTGCATAAATAAATGATATAAGAGTATCAGATTACAGGTGAGCATGACAATCGAATACCATGTTACTTTTCCCGGCATACTGTGCATCTGCTTATGGTTCAGCCTCTTGTAAAGAGAATCCCACGGAAATATGCTTTACAGTTTTTCATTCATTTGCGTTTATTAGAAAATGTATCGAACATTACGTGGAAAGGCCAATTCATTACTGAGAAAATATAACTACTTCATTGCTACATATCTTGTGCATCTTTCTGAAGGGTTACATACAATCAAAGTTTTGATGTGATAACGTGGTTAACTAGTATAAGCTATGAGTTACCTGGATAAGGTTTTTCAGGGGTTTTCCCTTATCCTTAAAGACGAATGTCGGGTAACTCTAAGCTCCATGGACCCTGGACACATTTGAGCATCATTTCACTCATTGCATTCACCGTTCGATATGACTTAACGTTGGAGGATGAAAAATTATAACAACAAAACTAGTATAAGCTAAATTAGAATTTATGCTCGACCATGCCAAACTTTAGTATTTATAAGACTGGTAGCAGTACTTTAATGGACCTCATTAATGCACACCTGTTAATTAAAGTATTGGTATTCGACCAATCAGAAGTGGCCATGTAACATTGTGAAAGCGCAAGCATCGATTATTCTCGTCTCGATCAACAACGGCGCTAGCGCCAGTTTATAAAAGAGTCAAAATATCTGACACTAGTAACAGTGACATTGTACTCACACCTCCAGAAATTACATCAAAAGCACTCAATATTACCAATAACTTGTTGCCACAAAAGTCAAGAAAGATAGATGTACGAGAAATTCTATTCACAATTCATGGATTTGAGAATATCAAAAGGTATAAATTCGTTCTCAGAAAATGTATTTCTAGTGTATTTCGAAGAATTGTCTCAAAATATGAAATCATCGACCGTGTGGACTCACTGTTCGATTTTGAAATCAAAACTCAATATGACTTATTATATTCATTGTGATCAAACTGACTTATCTAAATACTCAGAACTGAACGGCTTACTAGAACGCAAATTAGAAGAATGTAAAGCGAAAAAAGCCAAAACATTTACACCTGATGAGTTTAAAACATTTATAAATTAAGTACCTGATGTTAAATACCTCAACAAAAACTAAGTTTTTTAACGTTACCAATGCTTTGCTTTAATGTTTTTAAGTTAAACTATGTCACACGTTAACAGCTGTTTATAGGGAAGTAATGAATATATCTGCGCCTGCGTACTACGTACTACGTCTCACTTTAGATAAAGGAATAACGATTGTAACATATCACTCAAACCAGAAATGAATATTTTGAAATGAAATAGTTAATCTAGACATATGATCGAGCATAAATAGTCGTATGAAGCTTGAATATAATGGTAATTAAAACAGCCGTGTCATAATTATTACCACTTTAGACTCGTTGCATAATATACTATTAAAGGACGTGCGTTCTACGGCTCAAAAGAGCAGAGAAGTATAATAGCAATCTCTACATTGTTGAAAACGGCGAGATGCCGAATTTTACATAGAGATGAACCTATTTGTGTACTGATTTAAGTATTTCTCATTAGAATAACATTATTTTAATGTTATAAATATCTTGTACCAGCTAATTTTTTTAAGGTCGTTCAGAAAGAAAACCAATATTTTTATGTGATCTTTGTAACTTAACGTACTGAACAAGACTAGGTGTATAGTAAAATAAATTTATGGTTAACAAATTACAAATAGTATTATGTTGAGTTCTTGAGTTTAGCAACAGAGCACAAAACCACTAAACTTCGAATTCGCCACACTATTTTTAGCACCACTCAATTGCATGAGATTTTTGCTGATTTGTCCTAGCGTACTCTGAGATCGATGCCCACCTGCTGCTCCTTAAACCTTTTAAAACTTCTGACACTGATGAAATAGTTTTAATGTTGGATAGGCACGGAAGGAATATATGTTCCAAATAACCTCGTTTCGGCTAAAGAGTTATAAATACTAAGAGGCAACTGATTGCTCTAGTTTAATGTTAAAGTAGACGCATGTTTTGCTCTAACTGTCTTTGCTGCAGGAGCCTTTCACCATAGAGTATTTTAATTGAGTTACCATGTGCGCGACAGGTCTGAATAATGCAGACTGAACGGGATTTCTCAATTACCGGCTATCTGAGACCGTATCGCTACACAACGCTGGATGGAATACAGATAAGGCACAACCCAGCTGAGGCGAGGGGTTACTCGCGCTGTGAAACACACCTTCATTAATGGAGCTGTAGACAACGCAATAAAAGAGTACTTCTAATGAACAGTTGTGCTTTTAGATGTGAAACCGAATGAGATGACTGTGGTAACGTCTGAGACTCGTTTTCGGGAGTTCGCGGGGTCGAATTCCCATGGGGTTGGCTGGGCACTCAGACTATAGGTTTCCACAGATTGGTAGGCGAGTGGTAAATCCTCTACCAAATTTCTGTGTCCTCCTTTGCTCTCATGCCATTTCTCCCTTTGAGGCTGTGCTTGAGGCTGTGCAGTGTCAGTCGATGACGGACAGATGACGCAAATGCTCGTTAGTGAAAGTACTTCTCGGGGCTGCCAAACTTCTATGACCGCTTCAGCTGTGTCGAATTCACCGCCAGAGAGAGATTTCTCTGAAGCACCCCGAAGATGTGTTCCGGACGTTAGGGTGCATACCGAAATTAAGGGATGCAATGAATAAAGAATCGTAATGGATTTCAAAGGAAAATTTTGTATTTGCTAAAACACGAACAGATGCATTTGGTTGAGCCGTTTAACAAAAGACACGGGAGAAAGAGGGGTTTTAGCAGGGATTCCCAGTGGATAACACTTGACTTCGTTTGAAAAGGCATTGTTCGGACCCTTAATAATGGCATGACCAATACTAATAATCAAAATGGACAAAATAGTCACAAAAGGAGTTTTGATGTGAATAAAGAGGCTTCGAGAGGTGAAAGTCGGACGCAAGTGCAGTGAGGACAGGCAGAACGTGGTTGGCGGGCCATTAAGAAACATCTTTGGTTCTGTCTTGGGCGAAGGTAGACCAGAAGCTATGAGAGAAGATATCTGTCGGTTCCTAGGTAAATAACGAATTAAGTGTTATCCCGTAATAAGCATTCTACGTACGTTAACTCTAAACAGGGATATATTGGCAACCCTTGGTCGGCAACTTCGAGTTTGATGTGATGATAAAAAGAAACAGTCATTAAATCAGTCTGAAACGTGCATTCCAGTGTCATTAGAACCATCCTTACTCCCACACATATCCACGTATACCCTTTGACGGAACTCTTTGCTCTGCCCTGAGAATAGGCCACACTACTTGAAAATTTACGTCAGAATAAGCTGCACCAAGTCGTAGCACAAAACTCTGCCTTGGCTTGAGGCGAGCAAGTTTTCCTTGTCATAATCATAGATGTATTTAAAATGAGAGAAATTGCGATGGTGTTTATTAATTTTAGCTAATGCGTCCAGCTTTAGGATGGGTAACACATGGGCTTTCAAATTACACGAGATGTGGGATGTTCGATTCAAGCTATTAGCTATACAGCAAAGGTCGAGCAATTTTGGAGCTTGAATGGTGTCTGAGACCGAACAAGTTATTCTTACTGTCTGCCCACCACAAGAAGGCAAGGCAGAGTACTGTATAACGTAATCACTTTTTCTGTACTTACGTTCGCCTTCGGATATGATAAAGATGCTAGGTTCATATAAAATACACAATGTTCTCACATAACTCACCCATGCATACTACCTATCACTGCATTTACTGAAATGAGCATTAGGTCTGGCAACATGGGTGACTCATATGCACTCTTAACACACATGTCGTAGTAAACAGATCCACTACCAGAGCAGATAAACAGTTCAAATCCCTCTCCCTCTTCATGCTCCGCTTGCCTTCTTGTGGTGGGTAGTGTATGGCAATTATTCATGTGAACGCATTATTTGAAATGTGCCTTCGAGTTCATACTGTCAACATTTCACTCATGACAAAAACACGAAATAACGAATATTAAAACCCCCTTAGATATCAACAACGTGATTTCATTACTTTGTATTTATTACATCCAGAAAAAGTGAGAGTCCTCATCCGAATCATATGCCCACTACTGTTCAGTGTGTTCTCACATGTGTGTGTGTGTGTGTGTGTGTGTGTGTGTGTGTGTGTGTGTGTGTGTGTGTGTGTGTGTGTGTGTGTGGTGCGGTGTGGCATGTATGAGGGTATATGTGGGAGGAGTGTATGTGTGTGTGCGTTTTATAGTCATTTATTCATCCCCATATTCCATTGCATTAGTAATATTACATCTTCCGGTTCACTTTGTTTCCCAATTAATTGTTCATATTAACCGAAGTCTTAAAATTGTTATGTGTTTTTCAGATTGATCGACTTCACATAATCGCTGAGGCATTTTAGAATTAACTCACTTTTTACACTTCTGTTTTTGTTATTCTGCACTTTCTGGATTGATTTGTTGACATACATCGAAGTCCTTTAGATACTATCCCACAAATGCTAGTTTGGCCACTTCTCTCCTTTCTTACATATTTGCATCCTTAGTATTTTCCTTTGGTCATTCCATTTGATACAGTCATACAGGATGTGATCTGTCCTTTTGTTTTCTGTGCTGCAGGGGCATGTAGCATTATCGATTATATGGAATCCCTTGTAATAGTCTTTCAGTCTTCCATTTCCTATTCAGATGGTAGTGAGTTTTGTTGTTAGGTTAATTCTTCATTCTAGTCGTTTTGCTACTGTGGGAAAATTGTTGTTTTGTTTCTTGTCCTTTTGATGTGTTTTGCTATTTTATTTCCCATGTTTTGAGTGTCTCTTCTCCTATTTTTGGTATTCTGTTATAATTTTCTATGATATCATTTGTTGTTGCTTGTTTCGCAAGTTTATATGCGATTTCGTTTGTTTCTATTCATATGTGGGCATTTATTTAGCCATCCTATTCCTATTATCCATTATTTTTTATTTAACTCTCCTAGTTTGTCTCTTACAGCTTCTATCAGTTGGTTATGACATTTGGTATTGTGTAATGACTGCAGTGTAATTTTACTGTCCTTATATATTGCTGCTCTTTTCAAGTTAGCTTTTGCAATTCCCATATTATCTATTGCTTCAAGTGTATTTAAGATTGCAAGTTGTTTGGTTGGTTATGTGAGAAGTTTTTGTTTAGTTTGTAGTGTAATTGGTTTGTTAATTCTTTATTTTTGTAGATTAACATTCCAGAACTTACCCCTTGATCTGCTTCGCTTCCGTCAGTGTAAACTTCAATGTTGTAGTTTGTATTTACGTTTGTTTCTTTTATTGCTGGAATATCTGACGGATGAGCGAGAGAGTATAAGTGGTTAGTGTGTGTTGTGCCAGTAGTGTATGGCAGTGCGTGTATGTGTGTGTTTCGAGTGTATATGGATATTAGTGTCTGTACGTATGCAAATGTATGAGCATGTACGTCAGGAAATGGGACTGTGTGTGTATGTGTATCTGTAAACATCATAAGCCCACAAATACCAAGCTTGGTATTCAAGTTTATTGTCTTTCGAAGATGCGACACGAGAATTTTGAAGAAAATTCCCTCGTCCCAAGCGACCCTTCACATGAAAGTTTTTGAAAATTTATATTTTCTCAAATATGGCTCTTAAGATTTTGATTGAAATACATATAAGATATTTCCATGCCAAATGAAACGCTCTTCATCACTGTGCAGAATTGGAAAACCAAAAGACAGACAAAATGCTACTGCACAAATGTGTAGCTCTCGTGAAACATACATAATTTATGTCTGTTATTTTTTAAGGAGTGAACTGTTTCCCAGATTTTCCTCGTTATTTTTCTGAATTTTCCGATGCCTATACTGTTCTCAAATGAGCACTAGTTATTCCTTCTTTCAGGTCCTGGTGAAGCAAAGAGGACGGAGTTTCAAAGCCACTACATAGAGAGTAGTTCTTTAAAGATTTGACTATCACTTCAACCCTCTGTATTCCAATACTCTACTTGCACCTACAAGAAAATCAGAAATAAGGTAAAGTTTATCTCGATTAGGGTTAGGATTACTGCAGAGGGGATTCAGCACCTAAACTTGTGGTTTATTGTACCTAAGCTCCAATTGGAGCATCCCCGGGAGGAAGGATGAGGTGAGAGGAGACAGAGGGAGGCCGTCCCAAGGAGTCACGACAGCGCCAAGTCACCCGCCGATACTTCTAACCTGAAAGAAATCACCAGATGAGAGATGATGTGAAATGATAATGAAGGTGAAATGGAGGAAAAGGGAATTCAGGGAATGTAATTATCCTATCTAGCATTCGCCTAGCGACCCGGGAAAACCCATGGATCAAGTAGGTCCGCCCCGGAAATCGAATCCGGGCCTCCCGAATGCAGACCACAGACATCCCGTGCAGATGATCAACATTGAAGTGGATAGAGCAATAAGCGTTTGTAAGAATAGTTTGTACAAGAGTAGAGCAAGTCATGCTTTGTGAAACACAGCAATCCATCTACTTCCTATCAACACAAAGTAAATATTTGCAGAATTGGTTTCATTACACTTTTTTGTGGATACAAGAGGACATTAAAGGGACAGTTTAAAAACTACTCTCTATATTCTGAGTTCAAACCCCGTACTGTTACCATGACATCACGCGAAACAAGTGAACATCTACAGTACTTTAAAACAGTCGACAGTATTAAATAGTTCAGATCAATATTAACAGGTGTCTGCAAGTGTTGTTGTCTGATAAGAATATTAAAAGTAAATTCTGTATATTTGCCTAAAACGTTTTGGGATTTCTCTTTTATAGTTTACCAGTTATGCAAGATTATATAAAATTCCTTTCTAGTGAGCGAGATTCATAGTTATACTTCGAAAGATTAAGATATACATTTTATTTTGCATTAGCTCTAATTAGCACTATTAGCTCTAATTTCTTAGAGAATAAAAATTTCGGAAAAAGTGTCATGTAAAGGGTAATTTGCGATAGGGCCATTTTCTTTAAGGCCTTCTTTGAAAGATATTTTAAATATCAAGTTTAATATTTATCGGAAAATTCATTTTTGAGTTATGCTGTTCACAAACATCTGTGTCCACACATATCCACAAACCACACACAAACACTTATGGACCTTTAGAATTATTTTTTTTTTTAATGCAGGAGGCCTCGAAATATTTCCGATGAAATTTGTTATCGCGTTTTTCAGTAAAATGCAATACTTACTCCACCAGCCACGTATGCGTGGTAGAGAAGTAAAAAACAACTTAACAGCTTCATTATTAATTTTGGAGGCTCTACCATAAGACGAAAGGGAGAGGGAGGGGCATGAAGAGATGAGGATACCTTGAGTGAAACTGTGGATTTTGTTAATAGAATAATAAATATCTAAGACGTTGTATAAGATCCCAAAAAGAAAATTCTGCAAAAGATGATAAAGTATATTTAGGATTACCAATTATTGCTAAAGGCACCGTCTACTTGTGTGGAAAAAACAAAACTATTATTAATAATGATATTAATGATGATGATAATAATAATAATAATAATAATAATAATAATAATAATAATAATAATAATAATAATAATAATAATAATAATAATAATAATAATAATAATAATAATAATAATAATAATAATAATAATAATAATAATAATAATAATTATAATAATAATAATAATAATAATAATAATAATAATAATAATAATAATAATAATAATAATAATAATAATAATAATAATAATAATAATAATAATAATAATAATAATAATAATAATAATAATAATAATAATAATAATAATAATAATAATAATAATAATAATAATAATAATAATAATAATAATAATAATAATAATAATAATAATAATAATAATAATAATAATAATAATAATAATAATAATAATAATAATAATAATAATAATAATAATAATAATAATAATAATAATAATAATAATAATAATAATAATAATAATAATAATAATAATAATAATAATAATAATAATAATAATAATAATAATAATAATAATAATAATAATAATAATAATAATAATAATAATAATAACAATAACAATAATAATAACAATAACAATAACAATAACAATAACAATAACAATAATAATAATAATAATAATAATAATAATAATAATAATAATAATAATAATAATAATAATAATAATAATAATAATAATAATAATAATAATAATAATAATAATAATAATAATAATAATAATAATAATAATAATAATAATAATAATAATAATAATAATAATAATAATAATAATAATAATAATAATAATAATAATAATAATAATAATAATAATAATAATAATAATAATAATAATAATAATAATAATAATAATAATAATAATAATAATAATAATAATAATAATAATAATAATAATAATAATAATAATAATAATAATAATAATAATAATAATAATAATAATAATAATAAACTTTTCATGGTTTAAGCCATCAAGGTTCGCTTCGGTCTCATAAGTTTTAAATTAAAAGTGTTGTATCCATCTTTTCTTGGTCTACCAATATCTCTTCCACCTAATGCTTTGTAATCTAAAACTAATTTTGGAATGCAGCTATCATTGATTCTGTCGACATGTTCCATCCAGTTGATTCTATATTGTTTATTCTATCTGTTAGCTTAAAACAAAATAAATCAAGACTAATTAAAAGGGATATTCCGAAGTAAGCCGAGCGGCATGGCTCAGTAGTTAGCGCTTGGGACTCGTATTCGGGAAGTCCCGGATTTCATACAAGACCAACCCGAACTACCGTTTCTTCGCGTTTACCTTGGTCACTAAGTCTTATGTGTCATGTGAAGGACAAGGGTGGCGCTGCTATGTGGATACTTCGCGCACTGTAACTGCTGTACTCGGCGCAGAGGTGGCGTTGCAGTTACCTGTCCTAGTCGGGGTAAATATTAATAGTAATGGGTTAAATAATTAAGCCAGAGGATTTAATTGTGATTTTAGTACTGAGAAAATACAAATATAAATAAAATAAAGTTGTGGTGCCTCTCAGTGCAGATTTTTCCCGATAATACCAGTAGTATAGGTTATTAGTTGTTAATTTAAGAATAGTTTTGCAGGTTTATAACCGGTTACCACTTATTTACGTTATTTCATTCCAGTAACTAATACAATTGATTTATTACAAGAAAAATTTATTATTTGCGGTTATGTGTAGTAATCTATTTTACTTTGCTTCACTTGTTCTATTCCCTTTTATTCCTTCTTATTTATTTTAGTTGTTAGTGGGTAAGTTATATTTGTAAAATAATTATATATTACAAAAATTAAATGAATAAAAAATTATGTTTGCAACACACATCCTGATGTCAGAAATTATATGCAAGGAGTTACACCACAGATTTTTTTTCTGTAATTTACTCCTTTAACCTTTTAAGTCATATCGGACGATGAATAGCATGGGTGAAATGATTCTCAAATGGATCCAGGGTCCAAGGAGCTTAGAGTTACCCGACATTCGTCTTTTAGGATATGGGAAAACGCCGGAAAAAATCTTATCCAGGTTACTCACTCTGACCGAGATTCGAACTTGGGACCTCTTGAACGTGAGACAGACATGCTGCCATCTACGCTACCAAGGCGGGCCAACAGATTTTATTGATATCAGAAACTGTATGCCAGGAGTTATACCACAGATTTTATTTCATTTCATTTTTGTCCTGCTAGGCGAGGAGTGTAAAGGAGGAGGTTGCCCCGGCGTGATGGATTTGCAGCTAATGTTAGGGATCCCCACGGTGGTTCACGTTGTCACTAACCCGGGTTCCGTAGAGCACTACCATGTCATCCCTTACTTCCCGAACATACAATTGTCCATCTGTCAGCACACTGTGGCATCCCATCTACTTCTAGTCCAACCCGAGAGAATACGGAACTTTCGTTGGGAGAGCCTGATCACACATTTGCATTGAAGCCCAGCACCTGCGGAGTGATGAAGGTCATTGAACGATGGGAGAAAACGGAAATCAATCACTTGATATTGGCAGGCGCATTACCATATTTCGCGTTATATTAGAAAGTAACAGAGCCTGAAAGAGATTTTATTTCTGACTCATCTTTACGAGAGCTCCCCCACCCCCCATTTGCACAAAGCCTTATTCACAAAGAGGATTTGAACTTTCCGGTGAAATATAATCCGTCTACGCTTGTTTTTATACATCTGAAGATCAAAACGTTTAAGGTTTTATAGTCTCATTTCATTAAGTGTTCTTTCGGTTTTATTTAGAGAATAAAATATATATTTTTTTAAATATAGCTTTTATTCCCTAATACGCTTCAGTTCTTTTTCGCAACTCCCCTATAGGTGTACAAATTATTATAAATGAAGTTATTTCTTACTTGAATTATTTTCCTGGCCTGAACAATTTTGGTTATGTCAGTTGAACTCTGAATTTAAACGTATATTTCATTCGTTCACATTTAAATTTGAAATGATACTGCAAGCAGTTTTATGTACCAATGCAAGTGTATTCTAGCTTCTATATAATATACTTATGAGGAATGCGTTTAACCTTAGACAAATACGGAGAGCTTATGATATAAATTCCTCATCACAAAGTCCTCTGGATATTTAAAATGCAAACTTTTGCATCTTGTCATAAGCCTCTTTGAATAAAATTATGACGCCTTAATGGAAAATTAAAAACTCATTCACATCAATGTTAGATCTAAATTCAATATATCAGTATATTTTACAATATAAGCCTGAAATGCTTACAACCTCTTAAGTTAGGTGATAAGTTTATTTATTTTATTACGTCATCTTTGGATTAAAGGAAAAGGTATAGACTTGGAGACGGGTCTCTGCTATTGGCCCTTTGTGTTTCTTCTTTCACTATGACATCTGGGAAAGAGGAGTAAGGGGAAAGAGTCGAAGAGCGATTAGATCCGGATGATAACTGGCGCAAGCATGGACATGGTCCGTAACGCTTCCAGTTTGAAGCAACCAGCTACGCCTGGTCTCACCCACGAGTCTCTAACCTCCAGCGGTTACTTTCTGGTGAGGCCCACACGGTGGTGGAACCTAACCGAGCAGTTCCATCCTACTCCAGGAAAAACCAGTACAAAGCGTGTATTCACCGCCCAGCCGCAACAACGAAACGTCATTGGTCTTCATTACCAAACCAAGTGACAATAAAGGAAATGACGGGTAAAGAAATAAGGTACAGGAGAGTTCTGATTGAAGAGGAACTACAGAGAATTTGCTTACCTACTAGGGGAGACCACGATAAACGCGGGACTCCCCCCTCCCCCGAATGCGAGTCGCACACATTATAGCAGTATCACCTCACTTAGTATCTCTGGTTGAACTTTCAACAGTTAATTTTGTTTAATAACAACAATGTTATTGAAATTAAAGTGATCTACAATAGCACTTGGAGGTCGTTTCTAATACTTCAAAGTTTCATTTTATTTTCTGAGAAAACGGGTCCTTTAAGTCAGTAAATCGCATTCCTAGAAAGCGGAAATAAAGAAAACCATCTCGCGCATATTTGTAAAGAGAGCAATCGCATGTCTTGAGCACACCGAAGTAAACAAATGTACCAATTTGTGAAGGAGAGCCTCGTCTGAAAGTTAGACTAATGTTTACTTCTCTACTCTAAATTATAATTCTTTTTATGTGAAGGGATGCAGGTTGCATAGAACAAATTGGCAGACACGGTATCATATTAAATGTATATTTGAAACATGACTATTATGCATGCAATGATAAAATGTATACTAAGTCAAAGAAGAAATCCTAATCAGTAAATGAACAAAAAGCTTTTTTCTTTGTTGTTCCCGTTACTCTAGCCTCCCCTTACAATGAAAACTTAAATAATGGAAATAACCAAAATATGAATATAGCACGCATATTTCAGTGGTATTATTGTACTGTAATATATTCAAGTAGCAGTGGCGTAAAATATCTGCTTAAAGCATTGGCGCAGATAAAAAGGATAACCAGGGTATATTAGCATTTCCGAAATTTAAAAAACAAAACAAATTAAAATGCAAAAAATAACAAAATTACAAATAACAGTAAATCAGTATTGTAAATTCTGTTAATAAAACTTAATGTGTATAGCCATAAAAACTCAAGATAATTATAATAAACGGCCGACTTATATAATAATGCAGAAATCTCAAATGCTATGCGAGTATAATTATGACTCAATGACAAGGTCCAGTGTAGAAACTAACTCTTCGACCTATACAAGAGCCTTTGGATCTACGCACCTCAGGAAGTATAGGTGAGGTGAGAGAATGTTAAGGGTAGTCGGGCATGATGAGAAAGGACAAGAGAGGGCAGGGTCCCTGAAAGCTACACATTGACACTCCCCGATGGTGGCACACGCAACCTGCTTCCCTCCTCTTCTGTGGGCCTACACGTTCCCTGTGGAGCCGTTCCGAAGGATGAGGAAATACAGAGCGAAAATTCACTGTCCTGCAATCCAAAACTCTCGCTAATTCTTAGAACATAGCCAATTACATGTTATGTGAAGTGAAATAAAGTTCAATAAGGAGACAGGAACTTTGGATGAAATAACTATCCTTCACAGCACCCAACATTCACCTAGCAACCCGGAGAAACCCAAAAAAAAACTGAGTCAGCAAGGTCGGCCATGGAAATCGAAACCACAACCTCATTAATGTGGGCCATATTTGATCAAATAGCTGGCGAGTCTAATTCAATATGTCCAGATACAAATTTTTGTTAAAGGCCATAAGTTGTGTTCTGAATGCATAGCTAAATGGACAACCTAGACCACCCGAATTAATTGTAGTGCGCGTTTTGATGGCTATCTTGCAATTTAATCACCAAATAAGTTTATTGAATGATTGTTAATGATTATTGCATGATTTAAACTCTCATATCTCCCTAAAGGTATTTCATTGTTCATGAGAGTTCATGAGAGCAGAACAAGACAACCCGATAAAAATATTTCTCCACGCTATTGTCTTAAACCAAGTAATAATGGAGAGGATACAAAGCTTAACCCATCCCTATGTTTTGCTCTTCGGTTTGCTACCGTCAAGGTGCTCATATTCTCTTAGCATTGTATCGCCGTGAACTCCGACCACCCACAACACACGGTGGTGGAGAGGGAAAGTAGAAAACTCACACCGCGTGTCACCAATTGGCATCTCAAACTGATTAGAGTATCTGTGTATCAAACTTCGTTTCCACTGACCTGATTGCGTTGCTATTTAATCGTCAAATTGCAGATATAGAATTTATATGAAGTGATTAAAGGAAAGTGGAAAAAAGCTATATATGAAACCTGTACAACCAAAGCGCAGCCTATGTCGATATTTTATCATAATGATATAGCATTATATATAAGACAATCCATAATTGGATTATTTTGACAAATTATACCTAACTGCTTAAATACAAAAGTAGTGTTAAGTTTTGAAAAGTTTCCTTATCCTGATTACTGCGTACATTACAAAACATATTAGGTATCATCTAGTTCATACGAAGTCGAAGGGAAATAGGAATGTCAAAAATGCATTTTGTTGAAAAAGTTACCACATACTTGAGATTAGAAGACCTTTTTCATTTTAGTTCCACAATAGAGCTAACATTTTATTTTGTTCTCCCGGTTACCTTTGCTTACAGTTCGTGGGTATTTTATAATAAGATAAGTGAGCTAAGAGGTGACAAGTGTCTACCAGAGCTCAATAGAACATTTATTCCATGACATTGAAGTAAAATAGCTAAACTTGCTATTTCAAGTACTGTGGCGAAAGCCAAAAAGGTGTCCACAGAGATGACGTGTACATATTACACTATAAACAACGTAATTTCAATAAAATACTTGAAGATGATGAAGATTTGTAAAGCAGCTTTTGTACCTTTTAAGAATGTATGTCTTGTTCCTTCTTAGTGTTATACAAATGGAAACCGATGAGTTTGATGCTCTTAATTAGTAGTGTCTTGGACCAGTTTTCTATCATCTATCCTAAACTAGAACATCCTGTTGTAAACATATGCGAGGCGAGAGAAAGTTATTTAAACTTAATGCCGTCGAGAGAGCCGCCTCTGTAAACATCCCTTAATATCCCTCCATCAAACAGCATCCTAAGAGGCTCCGTTATCGTAGTTCTGTCTCTCTTTTTCTCGACTACCGTATGTTTACAACAGTGTTGCTCTAATTTGAGGCAGATTACGAGAGTGTGGCCCTATAGAATAATTTAAACTGACAAAATATGCATATACGATAAAAGCAATGTTTATAAACTAAGGCATTAAAAAGTTCATTAAACGATCACCAATAAAACTGAAGAGACTATAAATTCATCAAATAATTTAACAGAAGCTATAGTTTCCGTTAATCAAGAAAAACCTATATAAACTACATCGAGAAGGTACAGGTCGCATTAGCAGAAGTAAATAGCAGTTTAATTACTTATAGTCATAGCAATAATTGTTTCTAAAGCGTAGTAGTAGTAGTAGTAGTAGTAGTAGTAGTAGTAGTAGTAGTAGTAGTAGTAGTAGTAGTAGTAGTAGTAGTATTAGTAGTGGTAGTAGTAGTAGTAGTAGTAGTAGTAGTAGTAGTAGTAGTAGTAGTAGTAGTAGTAGTAGTAGTAGTAGTAGTAGTAGTAGTAGTAGTAGTAGTAGTAGTAGTAGTAGTAGTAGTAGTCTTAAGGGCACACAACAGCTGAGGTTATTAGCGCCCGATTCTAAAGCGTAGATATATAGCCACTGGCAACATTGGTTTTTGCAAATGGTAAAGGATTAAAGGGTAGATAATGAAGGGGGACACTGCGATCTATTGCGGTCATCCCCCGGCGTGAGGAGAGCTACCTACAACGCTGCCCAGAGCAAAGAACAGCATTTACATATGCACTCATACGTGCTATCTGCCAAGCAGCACGAGTATGAAAATACACCTGAAAATGATAAGGAAATGGAATGAAAAGAACTTGTAGAAAGGAAATTGCAATATGAGAACTCCACCATTCACCTAAGTGACCCGGCAGAACCACGAGAAACCCAAGTCAGAATGCGCAACCGACAGGGAGCGAACTCGTGACCTCCCGAATACGAGTAACACACACGTTACGGCGATGCCACCTTGCTCTGTGGCGACGATACAAAAATTAGTATGAAGATAATGTTGGAATACCGTCAGGACATATCGATTAGTTCGATATACGGGCGTTTATCGATGTTGAATTATAGTGAACACTTACAGCCCGTGCGGGGTTCCTGATCCCCCATCGGGCGCCTCCCTAGGTGGTGGATAAGGGAACGCCTCCTAGATATTCGTGGTACAGAGGAAATGAAATACTCGCGGCCAACCAAAATCAGCAGCAGCGTCTGTACCCAGATTGGGCGGCTGTAAATGTGTAGGTAGAACTCATAACCAAAAATAGGCAGTCTATATAGGGAAGGCACCCAAATACAAATCTTATGCAGGTTGGGAAGCTGTAAGGTGGCAGCCCCCCCCCCCCCTTCACCCAACTATATCTGCACAATTCTCGTAAGGCGGTCAGATGAAATTATATTACTGGCAAGCGAAGTCGAAAGCCGGATGTTCATACTGTTACCGAACAAGGCACAAAAGGAAATTGAATCAAAATGCGTTGTCGACCATTTGGAACATAAGAGGGTTAAATAATAAAGAAACAGAAATAGTACAGGAGATTGAAAGGAAAACAGCAAACGTAATGGCCTTAACAGAATCTAAGAAAAAGTTGAAAGGAACATAAGATATATAGTCATAGAAAGACACCAACGGGTATTAGCTGGAGTAGTCATCATGGTAGACACTACGTGGAGGAGGAAGATATATAGGTACACTTTTATATCCGATATAATTATTATAGTACTTTTAAAATACGAGGATATATGACTGTAATAGATGTATATGCACCGGAACATGGAAGGAACAAACAGAAATATTTTATAAAGACTTATAAAAAGCTATAAATAAAATAAATAAGTAAAAACGACTTTATAATGATAGAAGCTGATTTTAATGCAAGAGTAGGTTGTTAACCTGTAATTAATATAATGTCATACAAGGAGAAATATTACAGCATTAAAATGATAAAGAACTTCAATCAACAATTTGTAATATTTAATGAATATAGAAACACTAATAATTATTTTAGAAAAAAAGGAATTGA
This sequence comes from Mantis religiosa, assembly GCA_030765055.1. Taxonomy (NCBI): domain Eukaryota; kingdom Metazoa; phylum Arthropoda; class Insecta; order Mantodea; family Mantidae; genus Mantis; species Mantis religiosa. The sequence continues at coordinate 333,379 of JAUKNK010000065.1, forward strand.
TAAGTATACTTGGTCTGCCAGAGGTTCGAAATCAATTATAGACTATTTTCTAGTGAATAAAAAATTAATACGGTGGGTCACCAAAATAAGGCTATATAGAGATACTGATGATAGAACAGACACTTCCTCTTGATATGCTATATTAAACTATTAGAAAGATGGAGAAAAACAACCATTAAAAAGGTTCGCAATGAAGAAACATAAAAAGTTGAGCTACTACAAGATGAAGATATACGAAATCTGTACAAAAATAGATTATCTCAATATATATTTCAAAAAGAAGCAAGCATGGGAGGTGAAAAAGAATGGAATAATATAGTATGTGCGGTAAAGAAGGCAGCATACGAAGTATTGGGAACAAGAAAAGCCCATAAGAAGAAAGGATTGAGAATATGGAACAGTGATGTAGAAGAAAAGAAGAAGGCCTTCTTCCAGTACCTGCAAAAGAAAATTGAAGAATCAAGAATAGCATATAATGAAAAAGGGAAAGAAGTTGAACAGGTAGTAAGAAAAGCCCATCAAGATAATTGGGATCTAACCGTATCTACCTTAACTTAGAACACGACTTGCATGGTCGTTAATGGACAGTATACAAAATAATAAAACAGTTAAATATATCTGAGAAACATGCACCATATATACAAACATCAATTGCAGAGGAGCACTGGATTGAAAATTTTAGGGAGTTATGCTACAATGAAAAAACAAAGTAGGAACTTATCAAAATTTAAACATAGAGAAATTCCAAATGGAAGAACCAGAAGAATCCCTAAAATATCCAAATAATAGAAGGGCTAGTGGCTCAGACGGGATAAACTTAGAATTAATTAAATATGCTGATTTTTTATGTATTACCCCTCTAAATTTTTTATATAAAATGTATGCTAGAATAATATCCAAATGAATGCAATAAAAATTGAAAATAAATTAGGAGAAGAGCAGAAGCGGTTTCGAAAAGGGAGATTTTGTATATATGGAGTATTTGCTATAAAACAAATTATAGATAAAATAATAGAAAGCAACAAAAGACTGATATTGAAATTAATGTGATAATACTAATAAGAGATTTTATTTGACGTCATCTGTATAACGTTACATTAAATAAATAAGATAAAATTTTAGAGGCGGATTAAAAGAGACATATATCACCACTAATAAAAGAATAAGAGAGATAAATAATATAATAATGTGAATATAAATAGTAAATAACAGTCAATATAATAAAGAAGAAGTGAAAAGATAACAAATAAATGAAGAGTGATTTGAAATCAGTGGTTGTCTAACCGACATTATTTGAACTAAAGCAGGGAACCGGTGATTGCGTCACGCCAACTCACTGCGTCTAGCTAGCAAAGAGAACGGACCAATGCAGTGTTCCGTCTCTTAAACATAATCATAAATCTACAATTTATGTAGATAGTGGTTTCATAATAAGTGAAATATATGATATATGTGACCGGCATATTTTGAACATTAATATCAAATTTTAAAGCAGTAAAACTTGATTGAAAACTTTCACTCTGCATCGTTTCTCAACAACACCTACCCACACCCTGATGGATAACTCTCATAGCTCTGCCAAGCAAACTTGGGATTGATACGGATGCCGGTCAGATCTTCAAGATATTTCATATCGACGGGGTGCCTTCTATTTCCGGCATCAAGAAAAATCTATTATTCAGAGATTTAGAAAAGGCCTTTGATAAAGTAGGGAACTGTTATGGAATACCCTGGAAAACAAAGGTATCCCAATTCAAATAATAGAAACCGCTAAGAGCTGATTTTAGGCGACAAATGTGTGTATATGTAAACCAATTGCTAGCTAGAAATAGTAAATTTGTAAAGTAAAGGAGTGAGACAAGGGTGCGCTTTATCACCTATTTTATTTAATATCTCTATCGACGATATCCTATTTGAATGGGAAAAAGGATTTAAATAAGGAAGGAATATTAATTGACAATAAGGGTAGAATAAATGCCCCGTTATTTGCTGATAATGTCTTACTATTGGCAAAATCTGTAATTTAGTAACTGTAAGTTATAATTACAATGTGTGTAACACACATTTGTTATTTCTACAGTTAAACAAAACCAAAATGGTACCGGGATTCGAACCATTGTAGGTCTAGCTCCCAGATACATGTCTATAACCGCTCGGCTATCAGTGCACATTTAGTAACTGAGACTCAATTATGAGCCAATTATGAGAGTAATTTTTTTTGCGCACTGTAATGTTTGCAAAAGAAAGCAAGGATTCCCTTTGTGAATATAAACGAAACATATGAAACAATATGCAATATGTGAACATTATTATTATTATTATTATTATTATTATTATTATTATTATTATTATTATTATTATTATTATTATTATTATTATTATTATTATTATTATTATTATTATTATTATTATTATTATTATTATTATTATTATTATTATTATTATTATTATTATTATTATTATTATTATTATTATTATTATTATTATTATTATTATTATTATTATTATTATTATTATTATTATTATTATTATTATTATTATTATTATTATTATTATTATTATTATTATTATTATTATTATTATTATTATTATTATTATTATTATTATTATTATTATTATTATTATTATTATTATTATTATTATTATTATTATTATTATTATTATTATTATTATTATTATTATTATTATTATTATTATTATTATTATTATTATTATTATTATTATTATTATTATTATTATTATTATTATTATTATTATTATTATTATTATTATTATTATTATGAGAGGATTCAAGGACGAAGCTAAGAGCCGCGTTCCGTGACACCATTGTAGATCGGCAGTGCAAACGATGTGGAATTAGAAAAATATACGGTTCCTGTCTCTTTTTTATTCCAAAGGATTGTGTACCGCTGGTACCCGTAGGGAAGGGGGAGATCCGTCCCCTTCAGATGCCGTGGTGCGGGCGCTGCGGACCCCGAGCACTCGTGGTAGCTCTGACGTTACTAGAGGAACCTCGGGCTGAACATTCGAACCCCTCCCGAATGGGAGTCGTTCGGGTTGGGTTGGACTCGAGGGGACAGAGATTTCCGAAACCCATGGGAGATTGGGTACCTCCGGCCAGGCTTCGGCCGCCTGGAGGGGGCAGAGGCTTGCCTGCAGAGCAAGTAGCTTGTGTGCTAGATAAACGGTGCCCCCACCGAGGGTCTTCGGTAGTCTTCCCTGCGGGGTTGGCGCACGTAAGTAGCGCATCCAGTCCCACCCTGTGGAGTCACGGGGTGCGATTCACCTATACGTTTTGTCCTTTAAACAAACAGACCGTGGAAGACCAATAAAAGCAGAATACAATCTGGTATTTAAAATAGACACCAGGTTATAGCATTAAGAAGCCGAGGAGTCTGTTGTTACTGTCCGTTGGTATCTCTATGAATCCAGTTGCACGCGTTAATAATATTACTAAGTACACTTATGGATTTTAAATAGTTATAGAACAGAAAGCAGGATTTTACCAATATTTACTATCCTGGAAAATGAGCATAATAGTATGAACAATTTCAGACAAAAGTAGGAAAACATATAACTTATTTTTATTGCCAACATTAAACAAGCAACAAGGTAAATGGTGATAGATTTGTATGTACATATTGATCATTTACTGTATTTCCCACCGTTACCACAACATTAACAGTAAAAGAAACAAGCAAGAAAGTAAGGCATACAAGTATATCGGGCAACTTACTGTTTTTTAAGCCCCACTATTAATCGAGCCTACTGCACTTGCACTAAACTTGATTCTCTGATCAGTGAAGTTGTGAACAAAAGATTGGTTACCCACACAACGTGTAAATCAATATGTGTAGTCTCTCTTGACATGGTTCAGGTCTACACAAGCAACGAGTCTTCACGAGTTGCCTTTTTCTGTCCACGGCTTTATCTCAGGCAAGCATCGCATTACGTTAAGCTTTCAAACCACATTACCTACAACAGTAGTTTTTACTCGAAATGAACTAAATGTTAATAGTTCTAAATAATTAAATCACTCATCAGTGACGTACGCAGGAAGTAGATGTAATCAATTTTATAATTAGATTAACATGGCAACTAAGGTATTCACAGAAGTAAAGTGGAACCAGCTCCTATCACTGATTCACTCCATGAGAGGAAGATATTTTAAGACAGCAACGAACTCCAATTCAGCCAAAGAATAATGTGACCGCATTGCTACCCCGCTCCCATTTAGTGGAAACCGACTCATATCTACCTTCAGCTAGTCAGACACACCAGAATATCTTCCCCAAGTGCAGTAAATTGCGTGATAGGAGTTGGTTCCCTTTATTGTTGTGGGGACATTAGTTGTGATGTAAAACAGAATTATTGGCAAGATCTGAGAACAGAACAGTAGGTAAGAAGGAGCAGAAATTTTGGGTCCGAAGTGTTATTGTTTGGACAGCTTTCTGCACTCAAGATACGTCATGCATTGCTTGACTGAACGTTAGAATGGACGCTAACATGTACACTGAGCTGCTAGAGACAGAATTCATTAGAATGTATGAGGACCTAGGTGACGAAAGTCTAATTTTGCAACAAGACAACGCATCTGTGCATGTTTCTGCCACAACCAAAATGTGGTTTGAAGAGAAAGATTGCGATGTCTCTCCTGGCCTGGACGTAGACCGGATTTGAACCCCGCCGAGAACCTTCGGGAAATACTTGCAAGGCTTGTTTACCACAATAGAAGGCAATGTGAGGCCATGTGTGAGTTGAAAAGAGCGACACGAGAAGATTTGACGACAATTTCTAAAACTGCAAACAAGAACTACAAACTCTAACCAAATTAATGCCTAAGAGACTTTCTTGAGGTAATTAGGAAGAACGAGGTTCGACAAAGTACTAACAATGCAATAACACAACAACACAGTGACTACCTTTAATCAATTTCCAACGAGGAAATCCAATACCTTATTTTGTTAGGTGCGCTATGAAAGAAACTAATTCTGCAATGATTTGGATTATACACTTGTACTCCTCAGACATTGTACCTATTACTTTCAGTCTGAAACATAGTGTCTTTTGTACTGATTTCCACCACTGTTGCATGGTCGCTATAAAACCACATTTTACTGACGGAGTAGGTGTATCAATTAAACAAAAATACGACAAATTAAGGAGTTGATAGCTAATGGCTACTAGTGACTGTTTTCAGAAAACAAATAAAGTAGTTATAACAAACTACATGGAAGTAACGCGTTGTCAGATCCTTTAAAAACGACCAAGTTGATTTACTGCATGCTGTATTGCTATTCATTTTATTGGAAAACACATTTAAGGCAAGAAGGATGCTTTGTGCATGAAATGTTATTACTTTGTATCTCTATCCTTTGCCTATTCATTACTCTCTTTAGTTTCCCTGCAATCAACCAGATATTAAACAGAAGAAAAAAAGCAGATTGAGGCAACGTCATTGTCTTTGAGTGTCAATTTCCACGAATAAACAGAGAAAGTAAACTCCTCATATTAGATTTCAAGAAAAAAAAAAGAATGGAAGAAAAACTCTCGAAAATATGCTATCTCTCAACAACAGAGGAAAATAAGTGCAAGCATGGGCTGCTGTCTATAAACAGAAAAGAAAAATAAAGCAACAAAAATAGCTGCGTGACGGGAACGATGAAATGGGGATTTCCTTCACAAAGCTTCCATATTGCTGCATTAGCGAGATGTGACAATGTTTAGATTTGCATCTAATTGGCGGTAGCTTGTTCTTCTTCTCCGCCGCTTTTCTCACTGAAGACATTGAAGACTGCTCATTTAATGTTTTACTCATTATGCCACACAAGGAAACGCTGGATTTCAGTTAATCGCTACCAGTTTATTTTTAGAGAATCACTTCCATAGCTTTTCTTTTTATAGGACATCTTACCTACCCAGAGGGTACTCTTTTCGCCCGACAGCTGCTCCCTTCAGCCGTATACCACGGATTGGCGACTACTTGACCGTATAGGGGCGGCACCTTTCCATTAGAATAGATACTCAATTGTCATCACGAGGCTCAGTGCGCCCCGCAGTGTACCCATCCAAGCGGGGAAAATCTCGCTCCGATTCCGGTGATCAAACTCAGGTCTCCCACGCCATTGGCAGGCACAACACCGCTGCGCTAGGGCGGCGCTGTTTTATTAATGCCCGATTTCACCAACAGATGTTAACCTCGACGTTAACAATGTAACGTAACAATTGTCACCGCGCTAACACTACTGTTACATTTCTTGCATTTCACCAACCCGTTTTCTGAAAGTGTTAACAAACTCGTGCTAACGCCAAGAGACTTGTAAATATTACAGCTATAGAAGGCTATAGATGAGTCGCATTATTTTCTGAACGTACTGCGATGCGCTTTTGTTTTCATTTCCCTCTGCACACAGCTGAAAAAATGGCGGGCGAACAAAATTGTAAATAAAAGCCGTGAGACAGATTCCTCATCGATGGAGAAAGAATTGTTAATTGAATTAGTGACGAAGTGTAAGGATATCGTGGAAAATAAGAGGACGGATGCGGTGAATGTAAAAGAGAAAGATGTCACGTGGGAACATATTGGAAACGAATTTAATTCAAATGCATGTGTCACTACTACAAGCACAAAACAGCTTCGTCAGTATTACGTAAATTTAAAACGAGGAGCGAAGAAGGATGAATGACTGGAACGTTTCAAGACGAGAGGTGGACACATAATTCAGTGAATTATAAAATAGTGAAGTTATCAATACTTGAAGCAAAGGCGAGATCGGCATATTCCTTTCGATGCATGTTCTAACCTGTCTTGTACTTCCGTAGTAACCTTCATAGCAACTTTTTTCGACAGTCGATACCTGTGTAGAAAATTTTCTTCTGACAGATCCTCAAAATAATTTCTGCTCATAGGCCGTACTCAATTACGAATGCCATTTACACGGTCTTAAATAAAGCAAATCGACATCAACAGCTGAGTCCACGCCAGCTGTCTTGACTATTTACAATTGTTAAGGACTTAACAACAGAAATTTGGCTTGTTAGTTTAACAAGAGATTTAACACAAGTGTTAAGCTAATACTTGTTGGTAAAATTGAATTTTTGTTTTAACTATAGCTAAATTCGTGTTAAGTCTTAACATCTGTTGGTGAAATCGGGCATAAGAAGATAAAAATGCTTTTAACGTTCAGCTTCCATTGCTCACTATGGCTTTTGTTCTCGAGACCCTTTAAAGCTTAAACACAGTAACCAATTAAATGACCAAGAGCACCCGGCCTGATGACCAGTATTTACCTCCAGTCTTTTACTCAATTTTGACTTTTCTTGCACTTTTTCTCATTAAAAATGTTTCATACTATGTAGTTTGTATCTAATCTTGTTCAAATTTTGATCAAAAGTACAGAAAGAGGGAATTTAAAAACTGGCACAGGGATTTGTTACACTTTTAAATTACTCAAGGTATGACATGGTTCGATTAATGAGGATAGTTGTGTGTATGTATATACATATATACATATTAGTTTTATATATTTCCATGTAAATACTATATCAATATTGAATATATTTGCATGGGATTTAAAACATGCTTATAATATCGTTAAAGCAGCTCAGCTTGTGACAACAATCTGAAAATAGATAAGACTTAAAGATTTAGAAATTTCAATTATGGTTGCCGCTAGAATGATAAGTGTCTTTTAAAACCGAGCTTTTGTTTGTTTAAAATAATCTATACTTTTATTTCTGTAAACTTTAAAGAGTTCGATGGAAATTAATCACTTTTCCACACTAGCCGTGTGTAGGCTATGATTTGGATAGGTAGAGTCAAACTGAAAAATGTAATGTCTAAGCTAGGATTTGAACCACAGATCTCCCGGTCTCCGTCCAGCTGCTCTTAATCATTGAGCTACTATAGCCAACATACCAGTACGGCATTAAATTCTCCAACTGACTCATATTTTCCAGGTAAACCACTAGAGGCTCTTATATACAATGAAAGTTTTGCTATCTTTGCATATATTTGAGGTGAGATATTCTATGAATTTCATTGTCTCTATTACCTACTTCATTGTCATCTAGCGATGCCAAACAAGAGACTTCTCTGGCCTCTGATTCTCAAAATTACGACTTCAAACCCGGCGAAGGGCAATGGATCTTTTCGAGCGTAAAATCCTTGGCATGGCTTCCTTCGGAAGGGAAGTGTTAGGTACGATAATCCCTATCGAACCTGCTGGCTGTAACGACATCCCGAACGTTCTGGAAAGTTCCGGGTTCTACTCTGGCTAATTCACTGCCTCATAGCAATACGGTGATATAGCACCTTGCTATAGATTACGATCAGTAATGGGTTGAGAAAATCTTTCAAAAAGAACAAACCACTTCGCCTACAGAGTATCACATGTTTAAAAACGTTGGACGTGTATCCTTTCTATGTAAAGACTGATTTATCCACGTTCGAATCCTGCTGCCAGGAAGCATATGAAACCCAGTATAGATTACATATAGCATGTGTAATGCGTGAATTAACGCACAGAAAAGTGCCCTGCCGAATCACTTGTGTAGTCATAACTGTTTGCACTCAAATAGAAAAACAGACAAAGATACACACACTAAAAAGCGTGCACTTGGACCTCTTACTAAAATTAGTTATATTCACATGACTTTCTTCCGCCCAGCATCGTTTCTTATATAGTCTAAACAAACCATTCTCATAAAAGCTTACTTTTGGCTTTTCTCATTCAGTAGAACACTAAAACGTATTCTTTTGAAATCAGATAAGTTTTTGTCCTATTAACAACCGTTAGCAGTTTTCTAGTAGTTGGCGGTTTATTCACAAGTAAACTTGATACACTTTACAGAGCGTTTCTTACAATCCCGCCATTGTGCCAAACACAGTACGCTTTTTGTTTTCTTTGAACAGTTTTCCAATTCGGTGGTTTTCCATGCGAATGGAGCTGATACGTTTTATGGAAACAACCTAAATCCTGACTATAAATAAATGAATGAATCAATTAATAACATTTGATGGGTAAATGCGGATAATTCTCTCAAAACTTTATGTACACATTCAAGATAATAGTTTGATCAACACTTTTTAAAAAATTTTCTTCCAGATGTTTCACATAAATATTTTGATTAATAATAATAATAATAATAATAATAATAATAATAATAATAATAATAATAATAATAATAATAATAATAATAATAATAATAATAATAATAATAATAATAATAATAATAATAATAATAATAATAATAATAATAATAATAATAATAATAATAATAATAATAATAATAATAATAATAATAATAATAATAATAATAATAATAATAATAATAATAATAATAATAATAATAATAATAATAATAATAATAATAATAATAATAATAATAATAATAATAATAATAATAATAATAATAATAATAATAATAATAATAATAATAATAATAATAATAATAATAATAATAATAATAATAATAATAATAATAATAATAATAATAATAATAATAATAATAATAATAATAATAATAATAATAATAATAATAATAATAATAATAATAATAATAATAATAATAATAATAATAATAATAATAATAATAATAATAATAATAATAATAATAATAATAATAATAATAATAATAATAATAATAATAATAATAATAATAATAATAATAATAATAATAATAATAATAATAATAATAATAATAATAATAATAATAATAATAATAATAATAATAATAATAATAATAATAATAATAATAATAATAATAATAATAATAATAATAATAATAATAATAATAATAATAATAATAATAATAATAATAATAATAATAATAATAATAATAATAATAATAATAATAATAATAATAATAATAATAATAATAATAATAATAATAATAATAATAATAATAATAATAATAATAACAACAAATCTCAGTCATACCGTAATAAACATTTTGAAAACAAGTGAGTGTCGCCAAAAAGCAGCAAGATTTACATTGCGTAGTTTAGTAATCGAAAATGATGCCTACAAATATTTCCATTCATTAACGTTTTACTAATTTTATATGTGCCCGTGTGTCAAATGCATTCCGAACTGAAATTTAATATTTTAACAATGATTTCATCAAAACTAACTCTTGAATAACATAAAGCGAAACTAATTTCCAGAGTTACATTAAACTACATTGTTGTGATCCGCGACTGATGCTTTAGTTTACATTTGGTTTCCTTCTAAGACCGGCGGAGGTATATATGAGTCCATTGAATTGAGTAGTGGAAGAACATACGGGCTTAAAAGCCCCTCGCCTATAAATGCAATCGAACTTGGGAACATTCCATGGCCGGCAACCTGAGCTGCCACGGTTACTCCCTGCGCCACGGCACGGACTTACATTAAGTAGAGGAAATATCTATTACACACAAAAATTCTATCCTGGTACATTTCACCGAAAATACATATTTTGAGACCCTCTAAATTCAAAGGTATTATTAATGTACGGGTGAATGCACATTTCTGTTTGTCGTGAAGAGCATATTTCAAACTTTTGAAGGATGTGAATCGTAGATTTTCAAAGAAAATTTTTATTTTCTCAAAAGTGGCGCAACAAATTTTTACTTTTGGTCTTAAGAGGCATTCCTTATTCCTATTATCAGCTCGTATGAGATTGTTTTCATTCTCTTTCTGCTTATTATGTCACCATTTACAATTTTGAGAACCTACTGATTCATGGCAGAAAACAATTGAATAGAAAGCGTGAAATGCTTAACCGGCGAAGGTAACAAACTGCAATGCATGCTTTGCAAAAATAGCTACATATTCGTTTTAGAAAGGACAGTGAATATTTCTGTTCCAATATTTCCTCATACCCCACTTCCCTCCTGCCCCACATCCTGGATGACACGCAATGTACTCATGCTTGCCTTATACAAACAGAATTTACTGGACCACGATCTCGAAAGTTTTGAAAACCACTTCTCCAGTTGTCCTCTCCTACGAATGTTTGGATATTCCGATGGGACAGAAGATGAAATGAATATCGACTCGCACACCCATTGAAAATTGAGGCCATTTCAGGGAAACCTACGCATAACACAAATATGGTGCTATCAATATTTCTAGTTTAAAAATATGTTTCCAATTAATTAAACGCAAACGTAATTAGGTACTCATAAGGCACAAAGTATTATACATGTACAATGATGCGAGTAGTTTATAATATTGCATTTGTAATCAGCAGTTATGTTTATTTTAACTAACTATTATTTGAGCACATGTGTTTTTAACTAACATCGGTCTGATGTTACAACATAACAAATAGCATTTTAAATAAATACGAGGATGGTCTGAAAAGTTTCCGACCTAATGAGTATACAAGACATTTTTCGATTTTTTTTCAACATAGTCTCCTTGTAACTCTATACACTTCTCTCGGCGATGCTCCCATTTCTGTAACCCATCCAAATAGTACTCGGCGTTTTTCTCTGCAAAATAATTGTTCACGAAGGTGATTACCTCTTCATTTGAAGAAAATCTCTGTCCTCCGAGCGCAATTTTTAATGAGGGAAGAAAAAGAAGTCGCTTGATGCTAGATCTGGTGAGTAAGGCAGATGGTGCAGCAGTTCAAACCGTAATTCGTGCATTTTCGCCATTGCAACCGCTGAGGTGCGAGACGGTGCGTTATCTAGGCGAAACAGGATTTTCTTTTTCTGCAAATGTGGCCGTTTTACCGCAAGTTCTGGCTTCAGCTTGTCAAGTAATGATGCGTAGCATACTCCTGTAATGCTTTCTACCTTTTTGAAGATAATCGATAAAAATAACTCCATGACTATCCCTAGAAATCAGTCGTCATCACTTTCTCAACCGAAAAAAAAAAACCGTTTTTGCTTCATTTGGAGCCGGTTCCTCCTTTGCAGTCCACTGTTTGAAATGTATTTTTATTTCGGGCGTATAATGGTGTATCTAAGTTTCATCTACAGTAATTAATCGTCGCCAAAACTCGGATTTATTGCACCTAAACTGAGCCAACAGAGCGTTGGACGTTTTTGGTCTAACGTGAGCAAATACGGCACCCAACTCGCGGACAGCTTTCTCATTTGTAAATGTTGATTTAATATGTGATAAACACGTTCTTTTGACATGTTCATAGCCTCTGCTATCTCTCTCACTTTAATTCGGCGGTCGTCTAGAACCATTTGGTGAACTTCGGCGATGTTTACGTCGGTAGTTGTAGTTTTTGGACGTTCCGAAACTTCATCGTCTCCCAAGCTCTTACGGCCACGTTTAAATTCAGCTTCCCAAAATTTCACTGTGATAAATGTTGGTGCAGAGTCCCCATACACAGAATCCAACTCATCTTTTATTTGCGTAGGCGTATTGCCTTTCAAAAGCAAATATTTAATGACAGCTCGATACTCCATTTTGTCCATTTTCATAAAAACACTCACATCAACTCACTCAAACGACTGTTACATAACAACTGAGAGACCAAAATGGCTGAAACCTTAGTGCGTAACTATCAACAGATGAACAACGAAATTCACTATCTTTTATTTATAAGTGCTGCCATCTTCATGTTGAGATTGGAAACTTTTCGGACCACGCTCTTATTAGCTCATTCTCTTCAACTATCAAATAATATTACACACTCACAACGTTTTTGTGTCTAAGTGCAATTTTTTTGTTAATGTCGTTTAGAAGAAAACGTCCACCTCTGTTGTAGAAGGTAACGAATATGTCTCACATTCAAGAGGTCCTGCTTTCGTATCTCGGTTAGGTTGAATTATCTAGATGAGGCTTTTACCGCGCTTTTCCTTTATCCAGAAAATTCCAATGTGGAGTAAATCTAAGCTATAGGAACTCAATTTGAGCACAATTTCAACCATTTATTATTCACATTACGATATGACGTATCTGAGTGGAGAACATTAATTAATCTTTAGTAGGAAAAGACAGATCTTTCTTTAATTCAGACATATCTCATGAGAAACTAAAACATATCACCAGCTCTATTTGTCAAAGACTTCTACAAAACCTTTTTGGAAACAGGGACATTTAACGCACTTTCTCCTGCAGGGGGTCACGATTGCTTTAAAGTGAAATGCATGCCAGGTTTCCGAAGCCTGCCGAGAATAAATTTTCGAATTATTTAATATTTAATGAAGGCAACAAAACTGAAACATTTGTTAACTTTTAATGTGAGAAATAAATGAAAGAAAGAATGAATGAATGAATGAATGAATGAATGAATGAATGAATGAATGAATGAATGAATGAATGAATGAATGAATGAATGAATGAATGAATGAATGAATGAATGAATGAATGAATGAATGAATGAATGAATGAATGAATGAATGAATGAAGAAAGAAAGAAAGAAAGGAAGATAGGAAGAAAGAGAGAAAGAAAGGAAGAAATAAAGATAGATAGATAGAAAGAGAGAAAGAAAGATAGAAGGAAAGTAGGAAAGAAGGAAAGAAATAAAGTAAGAAATAAAGAAGGAAGGAAGGAAAGAATGAAGGAAGTAAAGAAACAAAGAAACAAAGAAAAATGCATGTTTTAACTTATACGTTTCTTACCTTTAAAACTAAGGTGTGAGTAGTTTATAACTATCAGACCAAAAACACTCACTTGTTTATCTAAGTTTCACTGAAAATAAAAACAAAATATATATTTTATTTAAATAAATGCGATAGATCATCATAAATAATTGCTGTTTAAATATGCATGGCAATCATTAGAAATCAAAGGATTAAACTAAATAAAACAATTTAATGAAATAAAACAAATATGGTGTATAGAATTTGGGACGCCTTTGTATAGGCGCGGTGAGCTCCGTATTTCAGCCATTATTACGATATCTAATACCTAAGTTATGATTTCTGAAAACATTCTAAACTGTGAAGAAACTAGACACTTACGCAAGAAGATGAAGACACAAAGAATTATGTCCTCTGTTGCTCTATTCCATACTTCAATAAGACACACCTCAGTCGTTCCATGATGAACTTTTATGTCAATAACCGCACGGAAAATGTTTTTCCCCCTTCTGAAATAAGCTTTCCAGGACTAAATTGATGTTAAAGCCTTTATTCGTTTCTCTACATAGGCCACCCACTTACACATTTTGTATTCCACATGAGACCTAATATTAAGCTTTTAATCTGCAGCTCCTGAAGGATGTTCAGAACATTTTCTCCTAACATTCCAGGTAGTTCTGATTTCTGCTAACTTCCTTCAAGTACTATCCACAGCCGAACGAGATGTCACCGCAGTAAGATGCGAGACTCGCATTTGGCAGGTCCCGAGTTTCATTCCCCTTCGACCACCCACTGTGATCTTGGGAATTTCGTGCTTTTCCTGGTCGGTAAGCAAATTCTGGTGAGGTTTCTCATTTCCCATAATTTCCCCTTTATTCCCTTGCTTCTCATCTTTCAAAGGTTGTGTGTCCCATGGTGATGTCAGAGAGATGACGCCGATACTTGCTCAAAGGAAAGAGTACTCCACATGGACATTAGAAGGCTGCCTGGTGGAAGGGTCGTTCATCGATCTCTCTAGGCAGTTCCAGCAATGAGACCGGTCTTCGAGCCTGGAACTGTTAGGAACCTCTGAGCAGTTCTAAAGACTATCAACGGTAAATATTGTCCCCTCTAGTCCATTCACTCGATCTTTTCTTCCTAAAGGGTGGTAGCCTGAACGGACCTATGTAGATTTAAGTGGCTGAGGTATCACTTCCTTTTGTCGAAACCTGACTTATAAGTGTCCTTAAGAGACAATACGTAATACTGTGCAAGTGCATCTTCAGCATACACAAGCTAGTATATAATCACGGCGACGACTCGTACCTGGAACAGATAAATTAAATGATAGGCAACTCTTTCCACCACCTTTGTTTTTTGCCGGCGACAGAAGCAAAAAGTTAACATTGAAGGCGTCACCAGCTGAGGTCAAGAAGCCGGAAGCACTTGCCGCATTTTTACTGTAAGAGATTTCTTCTAGACCGTAAATCGAGAACATTCTGCCTCAAGAGGCTTCTCGCCATGACCGGCAGGCGGTGAGAAAGCCAGCCTCGGGCAGTTGTGTTGACCTTTAGTGTAGAGCAGAGGTATCAGGCAGTACGGTCTGCAGAAGTAACGTACGTTCCACATACATAGTGATGAGTTTACAGTGTGTGGAGTGCAAGGCACAGTTCACCAGTGAATATAGGAGTTCTTGTGTCAGAAACAGCAAGCAGGGCACTATAAAAGGGAAACGTTGTGTATGCCTCGGAGAAACTGCAAGCAGCGCAAGTTGGTGTGTGCAACCGAGACAAGAGGCACATTAAAGAGAAGTGTTTATGCTATGTATGTGTAGACAAAGAGAAGAAGGTTGTAAATGAGCACTGGATTAATGATTTTAGTGACAAATAAGGTTAGTTAAAGCGAATTTCGTGCTGTCGTTTCTCTTACAATATAAACTAGTGCTGTACACTAAAACACCGCATTAAAGCGTTTCTATGGTTCCTGTGTTCATAATCTTAGATCGGGCTTCAGATTTGTGTTTGGCTTTGTTCTACTATGATTTTATTCATTGACTCTTTTGAGGAAAATAGGTTACTGGGAGCTACAAAGCAGACATCGTGGGCTTTCTTTTCCAGACTCTATCTCATTTCAGCACTGTTAAAATTTTAAAGAAGTTTTGAACGAAATTTCTCTAGACCTTCTGGATTATCAGTGAATCTACGCTAGTAGCCGTGACAAAGAAAATTCCTTCCTAGCACCTAGCACTGCGATAACAAAACAACATATTTGTAAAATATTCTACATAATAATGTGCAATTTATCAAGAAAGATACCCTTAGCACATTACACGTGCATCTTTCGGAAATTATCACCTGCAGCAGAGCAGAAACACAGTGAGTTTTGAAATGAGCAAGACAGAGAAAGCGTAGACTTTTGGATGAAACTGGAAACCATCCACTTCGTTTTTCATCTCGCTTGAAGGGCTGCCGACGCAAGTGAGACTGCATAGAGGTTCCTTTGATCTATCAAATAAACATGAATGAAAAGTTTGTGCAAATTTCTCCCCTCTCTTTAACATACCTCTAGTATTTGTCGTCAGTCGGAATCGTACTATAGTATAAAATCCGAAATCCTGGTTGTCTCGTGTGGATGTTCAAAGTGCAAAGCTTATTTCTAGAAAACAAGAAACCCAAGAGCAGTATACGTATAATCCTCCACGCCTCCGAAGAGCAACTGATGAAAAAAAAAAAAAAAAAGAAAAAAAAAAGAAACAGCGCGAAATACTACTCAGCAAATTGTATTGCTGCACCTAGGGCAAAAGCTTACTGTGACAAAAATAACAACACGAAGTCGTGCTGAACTCATTTCATTTGACACTAGAATCATTAGCTTACTGCTACTTACAATCACTTTCACCTTTTACAAATACTCAGAGCATAACGTCCCTTTTGGTAGCACTTTTTGTACTTCTGTTGCAACAACTCAGGCTGATTTTAGCTCCACGACGTTCACTGCTTGCTGACCAATACTCACTTCTTACACTGCTCTGCTTGCCGACACTACATACCTTTGCCTTCACTGCTTTGACTGGCCAGGCAACTTGGTCAACTCATAACTAAGAGCAACTGCTCGAGCCTTCGTCCGTCCGTCCCTGTTGGCCGCCTTTGGTAAGCCTGAATAATTTTTCTGCGTGTCAGTGGCGGCTCGTGCCGAAAAATAACAGTGTGCTGCATGCAACTCACCTAGTTACGAAAAACTAAGGTCATGCGTCGATGTTTCTTCATGGTATAAACAGGATTTCTACTTCCTTTCATTTTTTGCTCAATTTTTAGATCGGGTATTGGTCGCCCTAACATTTTATACTAACTCTTTCTTCTAATGCTCGCCTTGAAAAAACAGTTTTCAGAAGTTCATTAACTGTGCTCATTATTTATTGGTTAAAGCTTTCGTAATATTAAAATACACACTGAATGAAGTGAATTTATAACACGTTTCACACTTACACACAAAATAAAGAAACTGATATAGCCACTAAATAACGTTACACCGCAGATAGGACAATTTATATTGGTATTCGTAGGGTGACTGGTTCTGGATACCCAAATCTTGTCACTCTTTCTCGCTTATTTAATGGTGAAAATGTGGAACCCCCCCCCCTGGAAATATTATACCTAGCGCAATCCCTCTGCATAAATATGCATCGTTGACTTCTTGAGAAGTTGAGCGATCTTTTTCAATTTACAAAAACATATTGTCAAAGAGAACACTGCGCATGATATCAGAACATTTGGAAAAGTATATTATAATTAACTGTGGACACTGATCAAATGTGGCTTAAATTATTGAATGGTTGACACTTGTACTTCAGTATTGTACTTTTAGCAGAAGTTAATTGATTAAAAATTAACTTAGAGATTTGAATATGTGGACTTCTTTTTATAGCAAACAAATAACATTTTTGATTTTACATATAATTGCTTTATTACATATTTGTTTACATATTTCACAATATTTTGTTACATATTTATGTAGATATTCTTAAATTGTTATCACATAAAATCCGAGCTCTAGTCATGAGGAGTTTTCAGGGATTAGAGCAATTATTCCACTCATGTTTTTGACAGAGTATTTTACATGAGAATGGGAGGTATTGATGTTGTAAAGAAAAATGATTTTATTGATACCATTGCAGAATAAAGGAACTGATCTGGAAACCACATTTTGGTGTTAGGAATGAAACCTTTGGATTGGAGGAAATCTTCTTGGAAATTAATGAAGAAGTAAAGCATGCCTACTGACTTACATATTCGTTTCCGGGAAGTCGATGATGTGAAACAGCGACTTGCAAAACATAATGAAGTAAATTTTGATAGTACTGTAATATTTAAACCAGTAGAATAGAATGGTTAAGGGGAAAATCGTGTTGATTTGTTCCAAGACAGTTCTTTAGTGAAAATAAATGGAATGGAGTTGGCGGATCTGTACATGATGTTGATGTTGAATCTGTTGCTGCATTTAATGGAGGAGGTGTAACTATTATTCTGACAATTGATGTTACTGAAAACAAGCCACCAGTGTTAGCAATGGACACACTTCAGAAGCAGAACTAGCAACTGTAACACATGAGGTTATTCATCTTGATTCTGATTATTCATCAGATAGCAGTGTGGAATCTTTAACAAACGAAGCTTCTAAGATCTCCCAGGTCAAAAGAAAACATGAGACAGCTGCAAAACCCAGAAGAAATAAGAAAAACTAAAGCTGTGTTGATTCTGCAATATCACCAGAGTTATCAAAGGATACACGTACCTCAAATACTGATGATACCTCATGCGATCTGTGTGACGTTAACAACAATGATCCAAATAATAATTATGAACAAGAATCTTCATTTCAACAAGCTGGTGGCCTTTCTGCACAGCAGACTACAAGTTAATCAGAATTCTTTAATCTGCCTAGTACTACAAATGCAGATAGTTAGCTCCATGTTGCAGCTTCCAACTCCATGTAAGTGCTTTTATTCGCTGGTTAATAAACTTTGGTGGCACATTAATAGTTAATGAAAAGTCACATTGCTGTTCTTCATTTTGAAATTGCGGTAGATAAATAGAAAACATTGCTGATCTTCATGTTCACGTCTTCCTTCGTTCTCACTGATTTTCTTCACCTAAAGAAGTTTCTCGACGGCACGGTGGATATATCGGCTTACGGGTTAACATTTCCTTGCACATAAACTTAAAAGCACGGCGTCTTCGGCAACTTCTTCAGCAAATCCAGGACGTTTAGCACACGAAGACGTCTTCTTTCACAAGGTCTCCTTCAGAGGTTTCGGTGCGTAGGACTAAATTTCTAATTTGCATCGTCTGCAGAAATATGTTCTCAAGTCTAATTCCATCTTTAAGTGTTTGAAAGTCCAGTCTAAGATTGCAGTTACGTTGTATATGACTTTTATACTTCCATATTGCTAATTAACCGTTTTCTTCTTTACATTAAAGTAACAAATTTATATCTAAACTGTTGTACAAGTTTGATCTGAATAGAAATATAAGAATAAAGTTTTCTGATATTCAGTTATTTATACAACAATGTTTTCATGACTTACTCTATGTGCTACGATAAGGCATAGAGAACACAAAATATTTGTATACCGGCGTTTTTGCTTAAACAGTGACGTTAAAATGTCTCTACCGAGATTTAGA
Source organism: Mantis religiosa (assembly GCA_030765055.1). NCBI lineage: Eukaryota > Metazoa > Arthropoda > Insecta > Mantodea > Mantidae > Mantis > Mantis religiosa. The sequence goes on from JAUKNK010000065.1 coordinate 352,577, forward strand.
AAGCTCTTTATGTCTTCCTTTCTCTACCACGTACATATTACTCGTAGAGTTAGAGAAGGTATTGAATTCTATTAAACATTTGATATCAGGATCTATCTGGGAACATGTGTTTTGAGGTTTCGTGAACGAAAAAAAAAGCAAAAGCTAATACAAGAAAATTGTTTTCGTTCGGTGTATGTGGATGTGTTTGAACAGCTTAAACCAAACCCCTGTGTTCTTATAAACTATTCTTACATGCTTATTGCACAATGGACTTCATGTTCATCGACATAAACACTCCATTATTGCTATTTTCTCTGTAGGTACAAAGAGGAATATGAGAATACGGGGAATTTAAGTGATAGACAAATCTGTGAGATGTCGCGTTATGAGTATTTTACTCTGGATTTTTAACAGCCGTAACCGGAAAAGATATTAAGTTTGCATTTCCGCCTTGCTTTTTTTTTGATAATTTTATAACCTTGAGCCACATTAGTTTATTTCTTAGAGTGCGAACTATCTACGTGAATATTTTTCTTATATGTGACAGATTGTATGAAACTGTGACTTGTGTTTTGTATCCTGCTTCCAAAATGCATCCAGCCAGAAGTAAATTTGTAATCTGCACTACTGAAGCAAAGCGCACGTATACACAATAATATCAGCTCATTTATTTATTATTTCTACACATATTATACTTCATATTATGAACGTCGAAAACGATTAACTTTGTGCAGTTTTGCTTCACTGGGAATGCATAGTTTGAGATCCCTTGAATTCAAAAAAGCATTCTTAGAAAAAGTTTCATGCGCGCGCATTCTCTATAATAATTTTCATCTCTTCACACGTTTCAGAGTCTAATGAATCACATACAAAAAATATAAATTTTATTTTATATTTAAAAATTATGCGTCTTAATGGAACTATTTTAATAAAAACCTTGAACCATTAGTGACCATTGCTGCCTCTCAGTATGCTGAAGTCAAGGATACGCTCCATTAGTTACGCAGGTGTTGTCCATGCATCAAGAGTTCATTATTGGTCATACTCGATTTCTTACGCTTATAATAATGCATTGTTATTTACTCGGTCTTTTAACATTTCTACAATATGACTTATAAAACAGACGTAAGGACGAGACGTCCCTGCTGCGTGACCACCCTTAATACGGTTTAACCGCAGATAGGACAATTTATATTGGTATTTGTAGGGTGACTGGTTTTGGTTTAGATGGGAAGTGTATTAAAAGGTGTAATTTTCCCCTTTAAGCTGATTTTGTAGAAGGCAATAAACGTTACGCCTTGGTGTAAATAAGATTTTTTTTTTTTTTTCAATTTACGTCCTCCAACGTTAAGTCATGTCGGTCGATGAATGGAATGGGTGAAATGATGCTCTAATGGGCCTAGGGTCCTTAGAGCTTAGAGTTACCCGACATTCGTCTTTCAGGATAAGGGAAACCCCGGAAAAAGCTTTATCCAGGTAACTCACCCTGACCGAGATTCGAACTCGGTACCTCTTGAACGTGAGACAGTCATGCTACGCTACCAAAGCGGGCATTTGCATTCTGATGGGTTGATATAGAGGCCAACATTCTCTGATTGGGGATTAATGGAGCCCAGCTTTAGCTGCTGTTAGGAGTTGCTCTTTGGTTATCTCGGATGCTCGCATGTCTTACGTGGAACCCGATGACGCCTGAAGCGGCGTCTAGTGAAATCATCATCAATTACATAATGACTGGCTCTTAAAAGGGTTAGGATACATATTCTCCTACTCGTATTATACCTATAAGAGAATATGCATGATCCCGTTGTAAGCATACCTCAGAATCGCTTCTATAAACATCCATTATTCCTCTCCACCAATAAGCAGCCTAAGAGCTTTCTGTCTCTCTCTTTCTTGCCTCTCATATGTGTACAACAGAATGTTATACTTTGAGACACATTACAGGGAACATGACTTTCACGTTCAGGAAGTTCAAATTGTTGATTCGGTTTGAATTAAGAAGAAGTTTGTTCTGGGATGAATGAAGCAAGAATGCTTACCGCTGAAATGGGACCTTGTATAGTATTATAAGTATGGCATGATCACTGCACAAACAGTAACTTAGGATGAGCTGTGCGTAAGGTTGATTATTTTCCAGTAGCTTGTGCACTCTTATAGATGATGTTTCCAAATCCTCGTGAACTCCTTGAAGTTTATTTCGTAACTGTGCATGGCGCGCTGGAAAAGTTTGTTCTACATATACTTCAAGGGTTTCAGAGCTAGCACATATTTTAATTAGCTACGAGCTGTGGTTCCTTACATACACGTAAAATACAGCATGTACTACACAAAGAAAACTCTACAGACGACAGCAAGATTCAAACTAGGGGCCTCGTTGTTACAAATCCGCCAACCTAACCGCTGAAGATATGCAGGTCTAGGTAGCTACCTAACGGTTAATATTCCGATGTCTGATTCATGATTGACGGGATGTATTTTATTATTATTATTATTATTATTATTATTATTATTATTATTATTATTATTATTATTATTATTATTATTATTATTATTATTATTATTATTATTATTATTATTATTATTATTATTATTATTATTATTATTATTATTATTATTATTATTATTATTATTATTATTATTATTATTATTATTATATTATTATTATTATTATTATTATTATTATTATTTTATTATTATTATTATTATTATTATTATTATTATATTATTATTTTTATTATTATTATTATTATTATTATTATTATTATTATTATTATTATTATTATTATTATTATTATTATTATTATTATTATTATTATTATTATTATTATTATTATTATTATTATTATTATTATTATTATTATTATTATTATTATTATTATTATTATTATTATTATTATTATTATTATTATTATTATTATTATTATTATTATTATTATTATTATATTATTATTATTATTATTATTATTATTATTATTATTATTATTATTATTATTATTATTATTATTATTATATTATATTATTATTATTATTATTATTATTATTATTATTATTATTATTATTATTATTATTATTATTATTATTATTATTATTATTATTATTATTATTATTATTAATTATTATTATCTATTATTATTATTATTATTATTATATTATTATTATTATTAATATTTATTATTATTATTATTATTATTATTATTATTATGATTATTATTATTATTATTATTATTATTATTATTATTATTATTATTATTATTATTATTATTATTATTATTATTATTATTATTATTATTATTATTATTATTATTATTATTATTATTATTATTATTATTATTATTATTATTATTATTATTATTATTATTATTATTATTATTATTATTATTATTAATATTATTATTATTATTATTATTATTATTATTATTATTATTATTATTATTATTATTATTATTATTATTATTATTATTATTATTATTATTATTATTATTATTATTATTATTATTATTATTATTATTATTATTATTATTATTATTATTATTATTATTATTATTATTATTATTATTATTATTATTATTATTATTATTATTATTATTATTATTATTATTATTATTATTATTATTATTATTATTATTATTATTATTATTATTATTATTATTATTATTATTATTATTATTATTATTTATTATTATTATTATTATTTATTATTATTATTATTATTATTATTATTATTATTATTATTATTATTATTATTATTATTATTATTATTATTATTATTATTATTATTATTATTATTATTATTATTATTATTATTATTATTATTATTATTATTATTATTATTATTATTATTATTATTATTATTATTATTATTATTATTATTATTATTATTATTATTATTATTATTATTATTATTATTATTATTATTATTATTATTATTATTATTATTATTATTATTATTATTATTATTATTATTATTATTATTATTATTATTATTATTATTATTATTATTATTATTATTATTATTATTATTATTATTATTATTATTATTATTATTATTATTATTATTATTATTATTATTATTATTATTATTATTATTATTATTATTATTATTATTATTATTATTATTATTATTATTATTATTATTATTATTATTATTATTATTATTATTATTATTATTATTATTATTATTATTATTATTATTATTATTATTATTATTATTATTATTATTATTATTATTATTATTATTATTATTATTATTATTATTATTATTATTATTATTATTATTATTATTATTATTATTATTATTATTATTATTATTATTATTATTATTATTATTATTATTATTATTATTATTATTATTATTATTATTATTATTATTATTATTATTATTATTATTATTATTATTATTATTATTATTATTATTATTATTATTATTATTATTATTATTATTATTATTATTATTATTATTATGTAATGCCTTATGGCAGGGCCACCATCTCAATACGGTGTGCACAGTAGGTCATGCTAGTTTACCCGTTGTACGCCGGAATAGTCTACCGTGCACTTCGTAGCCTTCAGAGCAGTGGCGGATCTTGCAATTTAAATGCAAAATTGACTGTGCAACAATAATAATCGAATTGTAATATGAAGGATTTAATTTTATGTAAATTGTTTCTGTCATTATCATTTAACTATGTACCTTTATTTTAATAAAAAACAAATGAACAGTAAATTGATAGTTTAAACAAAATGAAAATAATCGACAATCTACTTACAATACAGCAGTATTAAATAACAGCTCGAAGAAAAGTAATCATTACAATATATTACTCAGAAGTGGAGCCTAGTTTTCTAGATTTTTGTTGTCTCTTTTGACATACTAGTTTTTCAAAATTAGCTATCAGTGTTTGTGCAGCAGCTAGTCTAAGTTGCCAATTTTAAGTTCTGATCCGACAATTGAATTCTGTAGCAATTTTTGTTTAATTTCATTAGCGAAAAAAACTGTTTGCATGTGTGTGTGCTTGTGTGTGTGTGTGTGTGTGTGTGTGTGTGTGTGTGTGTGTGTGTGTGTGTGTGTGTGTGGATCCGAATATACTCAAAAAGCGAGCGGCACTTCTATGTAGTCAAGGAAATGTATTTCTTGGAAAATTTGAATAGAAATCACTCAAACTAACTCTATTCTGGATTTTGTTTTTCATTTGACGATTGCATTGCCAATCGATAAGTTCAAGTTGCAATTCAGATGGAACATTATCAACATCTGTAGAGTAAGGCTCAGCAAATATTTGGAAAATTGGCTCTGATTGCACCACGTCTTGAAACCTTTTATGAAATTCTTAGTTCAACTCTCTTAATATTTGAACATATTCTTACAAGTCCATGACCTGAACAAACTGCTGAACTGTTGAGAGCTTTGGGAAATGTACCAAGTTCTTTGATTTTAACTGCCGTTCCCATAAGGATAGTTTCATTTTGAATGTTCTGATACTATCACTTTCTATAAAAAAGAAACACTCTTCCCATGAAGACATAAATGTATGAGTAGGTGTCCTGCGTGTCACATTACATTCTCCAACCGACATATTTACGAAAACAAACCGCAAGAGACGAGACTACACTGCTGTCTATTTCCACGTCTTGTCTCACACTGAAGTGGCACGGTACTCGTGGCAGTGCACAGTGCTACGTCATTTGCTCTAGCACAAAATCGATCCACTTGGTGGCCGCTGCTTTATGGGATATTACGTTAGCATTCACATTGCCTCGTATGTGAAGTTAGTAAGATGACAACACCGCAACTGATACAGAAGCAAGCAGTCCTATGAAATATGATAGTGCAGTGGAGATATTTTTACTATCCATAATGTTATTTGCGTGATCTATTGACCATTCGAACAAAGCCGTCGGCTATTCGGGAATACCGTATATTCATAAGTCACTAGAAGGAATGGAACTTTTGCATTCCTTCCGATGTGTACTTCATAGACATGTTATAAACCGAAAAGTATACTAGCATTTTGTTCTTTGATCAGCTTCTTTGAAATAAGAAACCAATAGCTTTAGTTCCAAATTATGTGTTTTATTCAATGATAATGTACGAAAGTAATAATGTTTTACTTAACCTGTTACTGACATAGTTTCGGTACTAACTGTGTGACGTCACACAGGTTTTCGAAGTACGTAATTAAGTACTTCAAAAGTATATTTGGAAGATTCAAAAGCAGATACGGAACGTTTGTTTGTTTACGTTTATTAGACATCGCCAGTTAGAAAGTGAAAGAGAAGCATATTTACATGGTGTCCTCCAACTGTTTCAAAAATAAAAATGACATCCCCACTACCGTGAGCCAGCAACATCTGCAACATTACTAGCATATCAATGTTATCCAAAACTAGCTGACCAGGCGAACTTCGCACCGCCAACAAAAGTTGTCTGAACTTATCTATAAAAAGTTAACCACTGGCGTGACAGCCCATATAGGGCCAAGGCCTACCAGCCCGACTGCCGGCCTCACGCCCACTTACACATGGCAGAGGTGGGTGATCATCCAACCGATACGGGGAGGAGATGTGGTCAGCATCTCGGCATCCCCCAGCCGGAATGTTGATTTTCGTGACCAGGGCCCGAGTTCAAATCTCGGTCAGGGTGAGTTACCTGGATAAGGTTTTTCCAGGGTTTTCCCTTATCCTGAAAGATGAATGTCGGGTAACCCTAAGCTCTATGGACCCTGGGCTCATTTGAGGATCATTTCACCCGTTCCATTAATCATCCAAAATGACATAACGTTGGAGGACGTAAATTACAAGAGAGAGAGAGAGAGAGAGAGAGAGAGAGAGAGAGAGAGAGAGAGAGAGAGAGAGAGAGAGAGAGAGAGAGAGAGAGAGAGAGAGAGAGAGAGAGAGAGAGAGAGAGAGAGAGAGAGAAACAGGGAAAATCCAAGTTGATTCCGCAAACTTCCAATGACTGCCCTTGAGATTTATCTATGATCATCACAAAGGCCAAACACACTGAAAATTGTAGACGCTTAAAATCAAATGCCAAATTCCTTGGAATCATTGGAATACGCGGGATAAAAAATCCTTGCCTTTGTACTTTCCCTTGACGATTTTTGCCTCGATGACGTTATTTATTGGCGTTTTCACAGTAAGTCTCATTCCATTGCACAGACGTAGTTCGTTAATGTTGCGCAGCATGATCACAACTGAACCTGCATTTAATTTTAAATTGTGAGGTGGGGGTCCAGGCAATTCTAATGAATTTAAAACTCTGTGAGACAGCTGACTACGTCATCCTGGTTTATAGCTGTGTCAACTGATTTTTACGAAAACAACAGGAGAAGCTGGGAGAAACCCGGAAGAAACAGACAATCTAGAATGCAATTCTGACATACCAGCACAACTGTTAGCATTATCTGCATCTCGCTGCTAATCAGTGCGGTCAGCACGTGAAAAGTGCTTGTCACAAGAACATTTGGTTTCCTTCTACGACCTAAGTGAGGTCATCTTCTCCTTGGCATATTAAAAAAGTTCCCACGAACTTCAGAAATTCACAAAGGAATTCAATTACTTTCGCGGCAGTACAATTCACATTCGTGAATTCATAAACTCAAATTATAAAGAACGTATCCAAAAATTCGCCAATATTTGACAACAATAATTTGTCTGTGGTAACATATTTATCGTGTTACAGTGCGTTCAGAAATTAATTTTGGGTATAATCTTCGAAAGTATATTCATCATACTACATCAAAACATTTCAGTCTTGATAAGAAACGATAAACATTATTTAATAAAATATGGTAAGTGAAATAGCTTTGAAGACTTTGGCAAGGAGTGGAGTATCTTTCTACTTTGCTATGCTTTTGTTTGTCGAAAATAAAACGTGTATGTGTTCCGTAAAGTTTGCGTTTGCACTTTTGTATTTAGTTAATAACCGCGTCCATAATCACTTCAGCCCGCCTCGGTAGCGTAGATGGTACGTGTCTGCCTCACGTTCGAGAGGTCCCGAGTTCGCATCTCGGTTAGGGTGAGTTACCTGGGTAACTTATCCTTGTAGGCGAATGTCACGTAACTCTAAGCTCCATGGACCCCGGAATCATTTCAGTATCATTTCAACCATTTCATTCATCATCCGATATGACTTAACGTTTGAGGACGTAAAGTACAAAAAAATATTATCACTTCAGTTATTTTTCTCACCTTTGAAACTTTCCTTGGATTTATACACATATTTCAAAAACAAAATTAGGCAAATTGATCGCAAGAAATTGTCACAGAAAACTATTGCGGGTTATAAATTTTGTTTCAGATAATTTTATTAGAACTGTAACTGGTTGAAATTGCTGTAATAATTTCCATTCCATTCGGTATACTGTCCCCTTGTTCCTGGCTTCAACGCTGTGCAGCCCTAGAATTTCCCTTTATTGCCTTCTCTGATGTAATTGCGTGTGTCAAAGGCCAATCTCTGATACTAACCTATATTCCAAAAGTGTTTTTACTCGTTTCGAAATTCTAACACAATCGTATTCCACTTGTATGTGTGTTATCGTTTTTTCCTAACCGGTTCTGTGAATAGCAACGCATAAAGAACAACCGTGGTGAGGATGAAAGCGATTGTTTGTATTCAAACGCACAAACATATACAATCTTTCTGCATACAGAAGCTTTCCATTTACTGTGCATTATTCATCAAAATGCGGCGTGGAGTCCCGTGTGAAAACATCCACTTCCATATTGAGCCATTTAATCTACAAAGTGCACCGGCTCTTACGTGCCGAGTGTGCGGATTGCCATGTTAATCGCTTTGCTCTTGGGACGAACTGGGCTATGGCCACGTGTGCTCCACGAGATTATAATTACGCAGGTATCTTGCTTACCATAACACAGGTTCGTTCTTACACACAGTGAGCTCTAATGTGCACCTAATGGAACGACACCTAATTTAACTAAGTCATCTCAGGTTACGACCTTTGGAGTCTTTTATGAGGTCAACAGTCAAATAGCAGAGGTGCTTCATGCATGTTACATTATTTGAAAGGCTTTAAGCCCTTTATAATCAAATTTGATAAATACATGTTACAGCATTTCGATGCTGTAATCATTGGAAAGGATGATAACATTAAACAAAATTGTTATTTGTAGTTATCTCGTACTGAAACTGGATGATTTAATAAAGCTGTTCAACTCTGAAGTCGTACAGTGGTACAGTGGTCGACATAAGTATTCGAAAGCAAACATATTTATTACTTATATTATTCTAAAGCTACGCAGAGTAAGCATACGTATATACAACTGGTACAAAATAAATTTGAGTCTTCCACTAAACATATAAACTCATAAATAGCAACTCAAACTTATTTGTACTACAAGGAGAAATAAAACGGTTACTTTACATCTGGACATAAGTATTCGAACAGAGAAGAGCTACTATTTAGTTATCATCCCCTTTCTCTGAATTACTACTGATAATCGTTTGGGCATTGTCTGTATGTGTTTTTTAGTGACTGCAGAGTCGATATTTTTCCACTCTGAAGAAGTTCTTTCAGATGGTCCTTGATTCTGATGTGATGCTTCCTCACATGCTCCTTGAGTTCTTTCCAGATGTTCTCTTTAGGATTTAAATCTGGAGATTGGGGCAGTGTCTTCAAGGTGTGAGGAGTGTTATACACGATCCAAAAGGCTTAGAATTTCAGCAGTATGTTTTGGATTATTGTCCTGCTGGACCTAATAATCATGCCCTAATCCCAGCTTCTCTGCACTCTTTTTAAGATTGTTTTCACGAGTCCTCTTGTATTGAAATTTGTCCATGATCCCATCTATGAACACCAGTTCCCAAAAGCCAGATGAAACTATACAGCCCCATACCATCACACTACTACCACCATGTTTAACTGTAACTACCATGTTATTAGGTTCCCATTCTTATTTGGCAGTCTCCACACTTTAAGACTTCCATCACTGTTGTATAAGCAGAATTTGCTCTCGTCCGACGAGAGAACCTTATCCCAGAATTCTTTGTTTCACCACATACTGCTTAGCAAATTCTATACGCTTTCTCTTATTCACCTTATTAACATTTGGTTTCTTCCTACCAATGCGGGCATTGTACCCAGTACTATTTAAAACCCGTTCAACTGTTCTGGTGTGAACCACAGTGCCAGAATATTGCTCAAGGCATCCTCTAATCTCAGATGCAGTGACTCTCGGATTCTGCTTCACCATTTTTATTATTTTCCTGCTGTCTCTGGTGGTGAGTTTAGAAGGAGCGACATTTCTAAGTTTATTTACAACAGTATTTATCTGTTTGAAGCGTTGAATTATGAAGAACTGTAGTTTTGCTTCTGTTAATGGTTTTGGCAATTTCAGAGAGAGATTTGTTTTGTTTTTACATATTTATCACGATATTCCTCTCTGCCACCGTTGTCTTCTTACCTTTACGTCCCATATTACCTGTGAGTTCGCAATTGGCTGAAAAAATTTGAGCACACTGTCTCGAGGCATAGCATAAACACAACTGCTATGTGGTAGGAGCGTGTAGGATACGTCCAACCACCTTTCTCTCTGTTCGATTGTGTACGTTCGAATACTTACAGTTACCCCAAAAAGTATTCGTCTACTGCATGAGTTTATGTTTAAGGATGTATGGGTAGTGGGAAATCGTCAGAATAAGTACAGCAGGGACACTGTCTTATTTATTGATTAGTGTAAAAGAGAATACAATAAAGAAACATATAGTGTCTATTCATATAAACATAGTTAAAGATTAAAAAGTAAAGATATGCAACTTAGGATGCAAAATAAGTATTCGTCTGCAAACTGAAAATGGTGTAGAATATTACGGTTAGTACTTAATAGGCCTTAAATTCCTCTTTATAATCTCTTGCATTCTCCTTGGCATGGATTTTATCAAAGATTGTGTTGTTTCCACTGTAATTTTACGCCATTCTTTTAGTAGAACGTTCTTTAGATCCTTTATATCAGATATCAGATGATTCCTAATATTCTTGTTCAGTATACTCCACAAATTGTCTATTGGATTAATGTCTGGGAATTGACATTGCATCGCTTGTCATATGAGTAATGGATGAATATTGAAAAATACTGTATTCAGACATGCAAAAAATATCATGAAAATACTTCAATCCACAAAAAATGTAACCAAGAAACCAAACTTTTGTTTTATCAGCTTTATTGCTTATTGTAAAACATTTTAAGCACTGACCCCTTAAAAATAGTCCCCACTGCCGACAATACGCCGTTCCCATTGTTTGTTCCACTTTTGGAACACATTTTGTGGGATGGTGTGTAGGTCTTTCATCGCTTGTCCTGAATCTCCTATATGATATGGCAATGACGTCCTTTCAACGTGTTTTTCAGTTTGGGAAACAAGAATAAGTCTGCTGAGGCTAAGTCCAAAGAATACGGTGAATGGGGCACAACAGGAATGTGGTGTTCTGCTAGATAGCTGCAAACAAGGAGTGATGCGTTAGACGGAGCATTGTCACTATGCAACATCCAATTCTGATTTTCCCACAATTCACGTCTCTTTCTGAGCACTAGGATTCCCTGGTGGACTTTCTTGTTTACCATCTGGCCACGTGGCACAAATTCATGATGGATAATGTCCTTGTATTTAAAAAAACACAACCAACATCACCTTGATCTTTGACCGTCTCACGCTTTTGGGGGGGGGGGGGGATGAGGTGATCCTTTGCCCATTCACTGCGATGACTGCATCCAAGTTAGTAGCAAAAATTTCACACAAACACGTTGCTCTTCAAACTCCTTTATTACTACTTTTTCAGTAATCCAACGAACAGGCTTACACGTGCTTACTTCAGGGGCTGTGGTTCAGTTGATTGTGAATGCGGCAAAGGGCAGTTTATTGTCTAAACTTGCCGCTAGGTGCGCTCAGCAGTCGTTGCGCTCTCTCTCTCTCTCTCTCTCTCTCTCTCTCTCTCTCTCTCTCTCTCTCTCTCTCTCTCTCTCTCTACCTCTACCTCTCTCTGTCTGCTGGTTGGCGTGCTATTTCAAAAGTTCGGTCTCTTTTTGAATACACATCGTATTTGTCATAAATTGTATGTTTTAACGAGATCTATATTTTCGTTCATCTCTTACGATATATCAGCTTTGCTGTAGTTCTCCAGACTGAAGAGGACTTCTGAAGTCATTCCCAGAAAATGTAAGATATACATTTTATTTCCTATAAAACTGCGTGAAGCACGTGATATTTTAATCAAAATCGTTAGTCATTTTTGAGAAAATAAAAAATGTGAATAAAATATCCATTTAAATCATAGCCTAGAGAGCGGGGATTTTTTTTTAAATCCTCGTATCGCATTCTTGGAAGGTACTAAACTTCAATACCTACTTTGATATTTAACCGATCATTTTTCTTCTGAGTTGTGATGTTCACACTCACGCGTACGATTTTCTAAAACACCTTCTTTAGATTCAGAGGTCTCAAAACAAGTATTTCCGGTGGAATCTCTATATCTGATTTTGGTTGGAGTGCAACACTTCCCCTACTTACTATACGTAGTACAGAAAGTAGAAAAGGCGCCTGTTGAAAAACATATCTCATCTGTCTATAAGAGGCGTTTAGCAAAATCAGGCTCGTTATAAGCAGTATGTAAGTACGGATGTATTATTTTATCTTGACAGGAATCCTCGCGGTAGGGATGAGTAGCAACTGTGGTGGGGATAGTGCACCTATCGCCACAATGCGTCACACGCGTAAGATTACGAGAGGGGAGGGCGGTGCATAAGGTGTCTAAAACAAATTCCACTCTCGAAGCCAGTTTTGCAGCTCTTATAAACTAAGTTGTAATTCTTACTATGGTAGTAATCTCCACGTTTTTGGTGGATCTTAAATAGTATATAGGCATTTGGAACAAAACCCTGTTCTCCTTCAGCAGGAATGATAAACTGTCGGCCTTTCAATGTCGCTGAAGAGTCCCTGTAGCGTATTTCACTCCAGGCATATGGTCCTGTATGTGCTGTATTTATATAAGTTTCATCCATATAAACTATATAAACTTCACTTCGATATCACCGAATATTTCGTAAATACTTAAGCCTTTTTGCACGTATGGTCCGATGTTCGATTAAAATGTGTCTGTCACGCTTAGTGCTTTTTTTTTAAATAATCCTAGCTTCAAAAGAACTTTTCTTAATGTTCAGACATTGCCTTGGAAGTCAGTAGAATTTTTAGCTTCATAAGCACTTTTTTCAAAGTTGGTCTTTGTTTTTCTGTGCTTTAAAAATTATTCATAGTTCGGCTAACTACTTCTGAATTAAAACATCCAAATTAGATTTTTGCATGTTCTTAATCTTGTTTACTGGGCATAGAGAAGGACGTTGTTGCACTAGCGCCAATAGCTTTTATTTCCTTAATAACTCTCCTAAACTGCTTTCAGACACAACTGTTGCCTCAGATAACCTTCCCCAAATTTTTATAGCTGACCCAGACCATTGTTCCTTTTTTATAAATCTATGGATATTGGTTATTACTTCTCGTGTTTTTAAATGTAGCACTTTGTTTCCTAATGTGCTGCTAGGAGGCGTCATTTATAAATGCTCTCTTGGAACCAGGAGACAAGCACATTTTGAAACAAGCTGTAGTGTTACCGAGTGGCTCTGCACGTGTTTAGTTGTTCGCAACTGGTACGCAAGTGACCTGCCCTCCCCTCCAGTTGCAACCGTTCTGAGGTGGACTCGTCCAGATACCACTGCGCATCGCTCTGCACTTTTCAAGATAAAAAATACATCTGTACCATTCAACAGCTTATCTCTTATGTTAAACATTCGGGATTAGTGTTTTTACTTACCGAATATGAAAAGGATTCTTTTCATATTGACTTAAGATTCTCATGCTGGTACCCCTAGAGTGCTGATTTTTGGATTATTTTCAGACCTCTGAAATGCTCGTCTTCAAAGTTTAATGTTATCACTAGAGCCCGGATTTTATGTAATTACATATTCTGTTGCTGTGTATGTAATTATAAATACAGCTAAAATGTCGATAAATGAAATTGTAAAGACATTTATTCCAACATTTTAAATTTCGTATTTTTGCATAAATTTCGAGCTATAATACATATTTCACATCATTGTATATCCTTTTACATATTTTAATATTTTTTTCTGAAATACATTTTCGTCGATTCCATTAATTTTCGTTGCCTAGCAAGAAAGAAGAAATCATTGCAATTTTTATTATTGTGCTTCTCATGCATTCTCGTCAATTCTACACAGTTCCGCTGCATTCAAAGCTAAACTGTACGAGTCCGATGCCGACAAGAATGACTTGTTTCAAACATTTTTTCTTCCTTGTTCTCAAAAGTGAAACGTTTCAATATTTATAGCAGTCAGTTTCATTTAATTTAGCAACTGCGTCTTTGTTGTCTTCAAAGTTAAAAACGTGGATTTCTGTTGACAGTGCTTTAATAACTGATGGAAAAATAGTCCTCTGCCAAACTTGTGATAAACGCATAGGATGTACGATGAAATCTCGAATTGAACAACATCTACGAAGCAATCTGAATATTAAAAATGAACAACAAATTTCTTTAAAGAAACAGGTACTATTTACACAGTTGCAGGGACAGCCTACATCATCTAATAGTGAATTTTACAACGAACTGTGTATGGCATTGGTTGCAGTGAACATACCCTGGAACAAACTTCAAGTACCTGCATTTAAAAATGTCTTACACAAATACTGCAACCGCAACATTCCCGAAGAGTCCACTCTCAGGAAGAATTAATTGGATTATTGTTACATTGACGTATTACAAAAAAATCAGGATTTACATAGGCAACTCCCCTATATGGATTTCTGCTGATGCTTCAGGCCGTTTCATCGCTAATCTAATAGTGGGCAAGCGGGACTTTGAAGCTGCCTAAAAACCCTACTTAATTTACAAATAGTTAAGCACTTGCTAGATGCATTAATGATGTACTTAAGGTACTATAGCTATATGGCGTAAAAGAAGAGAGGGTCCTACTGATGTACACGGATGCAGCTCCTTACATGTTAAAAGCGGGGAAATTGCTTACTGTATTTTATCCAAACGTGAACGGCTCATGTATTGCAACGACTGGCAGAGACAGTTAGACATGAGTTCCCAGAAGTAAATACACTGATGTCAGCAACGAAGAAGGTTTTCATAAAATGTCTTTATCGTGTACAACGCTACAAGGAACAGCTACCTGATGTACCTATGCCTCCAGAGCCAGTGATAACAAGGTGGGCAACATGGATCCAAGCTGTAATTTTCTACAGAAAGCACTTCGAAGCTGTGAAGTCAGTGATTGGGAACTTTTCTTCTGATCTTGCAATGTGTGTGAGCGAATCCTTGTCAGCATTCAACAATTCTAAAGTGCTCAGTTCAGTTTCATACATTGCAAGTTACTTCAGCTGGCTTCGTGACAGTATCAAGAAACTGGAAACTTCAGGTATGGCTCTCCAAGAAGCTGTGGAAGAAATGGAAGATGCAGTTCAAAAGATCAGTGTTGTACCAGGCGAAATAGGTGGTGTAGTTTCCACTAAACTGCGGCCTGTGCTAAAAAAGAACCCTGGATACCCAACTCTTGTCACCCTTTCTCGCTTATTTAATGGTGAAAATGTGGAACCCCCCCTGGAAATATTATTCCTAGCGCAATCCCTCTGTATAAATATGCATTGTTGACTTCTTGAGAAGTTGAGCGATCTTTTTCAATTTACAAAAACATATTGTCAAACAGAACACTGCGCATGATATCAGAACATTTGGCAAAGTATATTATAATTAACTGAGGACACTGATCCAATGTGGCTTACATTATTGAATGGTTGACACTTGTACTTCAGTATTGTACCCTTAGCAGAAGTGAATTGATTAAAAATTAACTTAGAGATTTGAATATGTGGACTTCTTTTTACAGCAAAGAAATAACATTTTTGATTTTACATATAATTGCTTTATTACATATTTGTTTACATATTTCACAATATTTTGCTACATATTTACGTACATATTCTTAAATTGTCACATAAAATCCGAGCTCTAGTCATGAGGAGTTTTCAGAGATTAGAGCAATTATTCCGCTCATGCTTTGACAGAGTATTTTACATGAGAATGGGAGGTATTGATGTTGTAAAGACAAATGATTTTGTTAATACCATTGCAGAATAAAGGGGCTGATCTGAAAACCACATTTTGGTATAGGAATGAAACCTTTGGATTGGAGGAAATCTTATTGGAAATTAATGAAGGAGTGAAGCATGCCTACTGACTTAGATATTCGTCTCCGGGAAGTCGATGATGTGAAACAGCGACTTGCAAAACACAATGAAGTAAATTTTGATAGTACTGTAATATTTAAACCAGTAGAATAGAATGGTTATGGGCAAAATCGTGTTGATTTGTTCCAAGACAGTTCTTTAGTGAAAATAAATGGAATGGAGTTGGCGGATCTGTACATGATGTTGATGTTGAATCTGTTGCTGCATTTAATGGAGGAGGTGAAACTATTATTCTGACAATTGATGTTACTGAAAACAAGCCACCAGTGTTAGTCAGCAATGGTCACACTTCAGAAGCAGAACTAGCGACTGTAACACATGAGGTTATTCATCTTGATTCTGATTATTCATCAGATAGCAGTGTGGAATCTTTAACAAATGAAGCTTCTAAGATCTCCCAGGTCAAAAGAAAACATGAGACAGCTGCAAAACCCAGAAGAAATAAGAAAAACTAAAGCTGTGTTGATTCTGCAATATCACCAGAGTTATCAAAGGATACAAGTACCACAAATACTGATGATACCTCATGCGATCTGTGTGACGTTAACAACAATGATCCAAATAATAATTATGAACAAGAATCTTCATTTCAACAAGCTGGTGGCCTTTCTGCACAGCAGACTACAAGTTAATCAGAATTCTTTAATCTGCCTAGTACTACAAATGCAGATAGTTAGCTCCATGTTGCAGCTTCCAACTCCATGTAAGTGCTTTTATTCGCTGGTTAATAAACTTTGGTGGCACATTAATAGTTAATGAAAAGTCACATTGCTGTTCTTCATTTTGAAATTGCGGTAGATAAATAGAAAACATTGCTAATCTTCATGTTCACGTCTTCCTTCGTTTTCACTGATTTTCTTCACCTAAGGAAGTTTCTCGACGGCACGGTGGATATATCGGCTTACGGGTTAACATTTCCTTGCACATAAACTTAAAAGCACGGCGTCTTCCACAACTTCTTCAGCATCTCCAGGACCTTTACCACACGAAGACGTCTTCTTTCCTAAGGTCTTCTTCAGAGGTTTCGGTGTGTGGGACTCTAAATTTCTAATTGCCATCGTCTGCAGAAATATGTTCTCAGGTCTAATTCCATCTTCAAGTGTTTGAAAGTCCAGTCTAAGATTGCAGTTACGTTGTATATGACTTTTATACTTCCATATTGCTAATTAACCGTTTTCTTCTTTACATTAAAGTAACAAATTTATATCTAAACTGTTGTACAAGTTTGATCTGAATAGAAATATAAGAATAAAGTTTTCTGATATTCAGTTATTTATACAACAATGTTTTCATGGCTTACTCTATGTGCTACGAAAAGGCATAGAGAACATAAAACATTTGTATACTCGCGTTTTTGCTTAAACAGTGACGTTAAAATATCTCTACCGAGATTTAGAAAGCTCTTTATGTTTTCCTTTCTCTACCACGTACATATTACTCGTAGAGTTGGAGAAGGTATTGTATTCTATTAAACATTTGATAGCAGGATCTATCTGGGAATATGTGTTTTGAGGTTTCGTGAACGGAAGAAAGAGCAAAAGCAATTACAAGAAAATTGTTCTCGTTCGGTGTATGTGGATGTGTTTGAACAGCTTAAACCAAAACTGCGATCTCTTGTACTCGTATAATCCTGTGTTCTTATAAACTATTCTTACATGCTTATTGCACAATGGACTTCATGTTCATCGACATAAACACTCCATTATTGCTATTTTCTCTGTAGGTACAAAGAGGAATATGAGAATACAGGGGAATTTAAGTGATAGACAAATCTGTGAGATGTCGCGTTATGAGTATTTTACTCTGGATTTTTTCACAGTCATAACCGGAAAAGATATTAAGTTTGCATTTCCGCCTTGCTTTTTTGATAATTTTATAACCTTGAGACACATTAATTTATTTCTTAGAGTGCGAACTACCTACGTGAATAGTTTTCTTATATGTGACAGATTCTATGAAACTGTGACTTGTGTTTTGTGTCCTGCTTCCAAAATGCATCCAGCCAGAAGTAAATTTGTAACCTGCACTACTGAAGCAAAGCGCACGTAAACACATCAATATCAGCTCATTTATTTATTATTTCTACACATATTATACTTCGTATTATGAACGTCGAAAACGAATAATTTTGTGCAGTTTTGCTTCACTGGGAATGCATAGTTTGAGATCCCTTGAATTCAAAAAAAAGTATTCTTAGAAAAAGCTCCATGCGCGCGCATTGTCTATAATAATTTTCATCTCTTCACACGTTTCAGAATCTAATGAATCACATACAAAAAATATAAACTTCATTTTATATTTAAAAATTATGCGTCTTAATGGAACTATTTTAATAAAACGCTTGAACCATTAGTGACCAACTGTCTACACACGCTAACAGCACCGAGCGCTAATTGCAAAGGCATGAGAAATTAGCTGTCAATAATGAAATAATGGGATGTATCAATTTATAGTGGAAATAAAGATGATTGAAGTGAGTTTAGGTAGAGAATTTAATTACTTTAATTATAAATGTATATTATTTCGATTTCAAACCTATGAAGAACTTATTCTGAGGTCAATTAAAGTCGTTTGCGCAGATACTCAAGAAGCCATCCCGAATAACTGAAAAATCGAGAACCAACAGCGAATTGTCAGCTTTGCTGCACAACAGCGATGCATTGGCTTAAGTACTTAAGGGATTAATCTTCATGTATTGCAAAATGCTTAATTGAAATCTCTTGTACGAGATGTTAGTTTCCTTACGTGGCATATCAGTTATTACAGATGTAAGAGGATCTATCTGCTGCCCTAAGCTCTGCAGGGAAACCGCCAGGTCTTCTCAGAGGGTTTCAATACAATTCATTTACAACAAACGAGGGATTTTTCGGTCAAATCTCTAAGTTAAAAGACACTCGACTGCATACAAGGCGCCTCTAGAAGAAGCACGTCGACGGCCTCCTTCAGAAACCATACAAAAGGGAACAAATATATCGGATACTTAATGATTTTGCTCTGCATGTTTGACAGTTCAAAGCATGAAATTATATAAATAGATAGACACCAAATATGAATAACATGAATAGACCATTATATTAGCATGAACTAGCCCTGTTATATGTTCAGCTTCCTTCAAAAGCATCAGAAAATATCAGCATTACTGGCACCATCATCACCTTAATTACATCCTGGTAACTTCTACCAGGTATTACTGTCTTTATAGAAGCGGTTCTATTCATACTGCATAGCCACGATATTCACATACTTCCCGAACTGTGTTTCTAATTCACTTTTTGGAGCCAAAGTCTCGAAGGTCTGTTTGACAAACTGATTTTCTGAATCCAGCTTACGTATTGCACATTGTTGAATAACAAACACAAGATGCATCTCTGGTGCTGTGGTCTGCTATATTCAGAGCACTTAGCTTCTCTACCCTGTACATAGTATTGAGAGAAGGTATTGTGTTCCACTCAAAAATTCGATACAAGATTTAATTGAAAATTAACTTATTGAGATCCATGAATACAAAAAGCACTTTTAGAAATGTGTGTGTGTGTGTGTGTATGTGTCTGTGTGTGTGTGTGTGTGTGTGTGTGTGTGTGTGTGTGTGTACGTGTATGCGCTATGTTTCACACTCACTTGATAGTATTCTAACATATTGTTCTAAATGAATAATTCATATTTTTTAAAAAAAAAATTCGCGTACGACGTAATTCAAACGCAATAAGGTACAATTTGAAAATAAAGGTATAAATGGAAGAAACAACCAAATCTAGGGGGATACAATTGGCAAATATACGCAATATATTCACATTTTGCGTGTTTTTAGTTGAAATTTAAATTCTAGGGGCATAACCCCAGTTCACCTCTGAATTACTAGCATTGGCCAGATTTAAAGAAATGGAACAAAGATATTTCGTTAAATGTATTATAATTCTCCAAGTTTGTATTTTCTGTACTTTTATCATTCTTTAAGTTCAAATCTCACCTTAGACATCTAGTTTTTAACACCAAGAACATTAAAGTGAGAAATGTATTTTCGATTTGTTCTCTACTATTTAGTTAAAACAACTCATTGAACTCCAAGCTTCATTTCCCTCAGTTTCTCCTCTCTCTGAACGTTCCACAAGCAAAATGCTCCTTGGAGCGCAATTCAAAAATATATTATAAATAGATTAGTTTTAAATGTGTTAGTTCTAAATTTCAGAAACTACATATTTAAAAACAGTTATAAGTAGAACTGGCGCAGCGCAAGCTTCTCAGTCTACCTCACGTGCAGAAGACAATTTTCGTACCGTGCTTTATACACCCATAGCTTATGTCTTTTGCAGGACCAACTCTCTTACGGGGTTCCAGTATCCAACATCTGACGTGTCCGCATCGCAGTTAATGAGTATTGAGTGGATTTATTGTTTTCTATCACGTTCTGTGCTTTGATAGGTGCAGTTTTATTTATTGGTATAGAATATATTGTATAGCTAACATGCTTCCTTTGAGATCAAATTTTGGGAGTGCTAACGCACTGCATAGCCAAAGCAGGGACGTTATTACGTTTCTTCAGTACCTAACACTTTTATTTTCCTATTTTATTCAGGGGTATTTTTCTCTATGTTAACCGTATTTTTTGTTTGTTCATGTACAACAACTAAACTGTTACATTCTGTCGGTATTATTTCCCTTTCTCAAATTATCGAAAGTCCATTATCCTAGTTTTGCTGGATATTTTGTTGTGATCGTAATGTATTTGTAGACAGTAGGAGGGGTAGTAGAAAGTGAGAAACGTGATGGCATGCGGCCTTTTAGATAATGGGGCGACCCGATTTTATCCGAGTAGTGTCGATAGATGGCAAAGTTTGGCTGCGTTACGTCGAAGTTAAAATTAATTTATTCCATAAGTCATAATGCACCAGTTCAAAATGGCAATAATTGTATACCAATTCTTTTCTTATGATATTCATTAAAACTAAAACAAATGACTACACATTTTTATATTCCTTTTCTGAGAGGAAATTAAAAATTTATAAGCTGCACGTTAAATTGTAGAGTCCAAGGTCCGTTTCTAATACCAATGTAAAAGTTACAGAGGCCGACATAAGTATTCATACGTAAACATATTTATTACTTATATTATTTTAAAGCTACGCAGAGTAAGCATACGGAAATACAACTGGTACAAAACAAACTTGAGTCTTCGATTAAACATATATCATAAATAGCAATGAAACTAATTTTCGTTACAAGGAGAAATAAAATGGTTACTTTACATCTGGACATAAGTATTCAAACAGAGAACAGCTAGTATTTAGTTGGCATTCCCTTTCTTTGAATTACTGCTGATAGTTGTTTGGGCATTGCTGTATGTGTTGTTTAGTGACTGCAGAGTCCATATTTCTCCACTCTAATTGAAGAAGTTCTTTCAGATGGTGCTTGCTTCTGAGTGATGCCTCCTCACACGCTCCTCGAGTTCCTTCCAGATGTTCTCTATAGGATTTAAATCTGGAGACTGGGGCGGTGTCTTCAAAGTGTGAGGAGTGCTTTACACAATCCAAATCCTTACAATCAGTAGCATGCTTTGGATCATTGTCGTGCTGGAAAGAATAATCATGCCCTAATCCCAGATTCTCTGCACCCTTTTTAAGATTGTTTTCACGAATCCTCTTGTATTCAAATTTGTGCATGATCCCATCTATGAACACAAATTCCCCAAAGCCAGATGAAGCTATACAGTCCCATACCATCACACTACTGCCATCATGCTTCACTGTAGCTACCACTTTCTTAGGTTCCCATTCTGCTTTTGGTAGTCTCCACACTTTAAGTCGTTCATCACTGTTGTATAAGCAGAATTTGCTCTCGTCCGACGAGAGAACCTTATCCCAGAATTCTTTGTTTTACCACATACTGCTTAGCAAATTCTATACGCTTTTTCTTATTCACCTTATTAACATATGGTTTCTTCCTAGGAACACGGTTATTGTACCCAGTACTATTTAAAACCCGTTCAACTGTTCTGGTATGTACCACAGTGCCAGAATGTTGCTCAAGGTGTCCTCTAATCTCAGATGCAGTGACTCTCGGATTCTGCCTCACCATTTTTATTATCTGCCTCCTGTCTCTGGTGCTGAGTTTAAAATGAGCGTATTTCTAGGTTTATTTACCACAGTATTTGTCTGTTTGAACCGTTGTTCTATGAAGAACACTGTACGTTTGCTTCTGTATGTGGTTTTGGCAATTTTAGAGAGAGATTTGTTTTGTTTTTACATATTTATCACGATGTTCCTCTCTGCCACCGTGGTCTCCTTACCTTTACGTCCCATATTACTTGTGAGTTCACAATCGGCTGAATAACTTTGAGCTCACTGTCTCGAGGCATAACATAAACACAACTGCTATGTGGTAGGGGCGTGTAGGGTACGTCCAACCACCTTTCTCTATGTTCAATCGGGTACGTTCGAATACCTTTTTCCTCCAATAAGAGGGACAATAGAATAAATACAGTACAGATAGTGTAAAAATACATGCAAAGTGATATTTTAAATATTGTTTCCGAGACATAAAAGGTTAATGTTTACATGTTTAACAGTTAAACGCTGCCAAATAAATATTACAGTATTTATAGTACGTGCAATGCTCCCCTCCCCTCTCTAATGTCATTCTTACTCAACGTAAACTTACGGCATTTTTCCCAACCACGCAGAGCTTGGTGCCATACAGTTTATATTGCGTAAAGATTTCTCAGTGGAGGCTCGTTCCCTGAAACGCCGGCGTCAGCTTTGATATCTTTAGGACTCTGTCCATGGTAGCGAGCATCCCTTCTCCCAGGGATCACATAAGTAACCATTCTGCCTACTCTTGCGCATCATTGGTTTATTATCCAGTAGAATGGAAATTATTTAGCAGAGTATATCAGAAGCTGCAAAGCTATGTGCTTCAACAATTTCGAATTACATTGATTCAAAGTGAAGGAATATATAGATGATCAAGCACGAACAATTCTAATGAAGTTGATGACGCGGTCAATGTGCTGTCCAAGGTTAAACCTTCAAAATTAATTTTTAATGCTCAAGAAGATTTACGTCATATCCATCACAACGAAAGCGGTACAAAGCTTCGTAGAAATTAGTAAAACGCACCATACATGTATAATTGGAAACGGATAGAGGATTTTTCTGCTTTTGCTCCCCTTACAGTTCATAAATCGATGCACATTCAAACAACTGCACTCTTTTCAGAGACGAAACACAATGGGAAACGTTCTGTGAACTGTGATTGGTTCTTCAGCATATCGTGCCTATTTTCGATCTCACATTCCTTTTTCCATAAAATGACTCTCTTTCTCTTTCTTTTTCTTTCTTTCTGTCTTTCTGTCTTTCTTTCCTTCTTTCTTTTTTTCTTTCTTTCTTTCTTTCCTTCTTTCCTTCCTTCTTTCTTTCTTTCTTTCTTTCTTTCTTTCTTTCTCTCTCTCCCTTTTTCTTTCTTTCTCTATCTTTCTTTCTGTTTCTCTTTCTTTCTTTCCTTCTTTCTTTCTTTCCTTCTTTCTTTCTTTCTTTCTTTCTTTCTTTCTCTCTCTTTCTTTCTCTTGCTTTCTTTCTTTCTTTCTTTCTTTCCTTCTTTCTTCCTTTCTCTCTTTCTTTCTGTCCTTCTGCCGTTCTCTTTTTTATTTCTCTCTCTCTTTCGTTTTTCCTCCCTTTTTTCTTTCTCTCTCCCTTTCTCGCTTTCCTTTTTGCATTCATTCATTCAATATTTATTTATGTATTTACTTATTTCTCTCTTTCTTTCTTTATTTCTTTCTGTTCCTCTTCCTCTCTTTCTTTCATTCTTTCTTTCTGTCTTTCTTTCTTTCCCTCTTTCGCTATTTCTTTCTAGTTTTCTCTCTCTTTCTTTCGGTCTTTCTGTCTCTCTTTCTCCCTTTTTCTCTCTTTCTTTCTCCTTTTCTTTGTTTCTCTCTTCCTTTCTCCTTTTCTTTTTTCTCTCTTTCTTTCTCTCCTTCTCTCTTTCTCTCTCTCTTTCTTTCTATCTCTTACTCTCCTTCTCGTTTTCTTTCTTCCTCTCCTTCTCTCTGTCTTTCTTTCTCTCTCTTTCCGTTTTCTTCCCTTCTTTCTGTCTGTCTTTGGATGTTATGTTTCTGACATATATTTAAATATGATTTAATATAATAGCTGCTTTACACAGGTTGTAACTATGCATCATCGTGAATATAAGGAGGACGAAGTTTAGGACTTGCAAATTAATTTTATGATAATTATATAAAACATACAAATGGCTAAGGCCTAACGAAAAACATTTCATTTTGTCCCACTCTCTATATCCTTGAAGAAGGATCTTTATTGAGAACAATGGAAAATATTCCACCTTGTAATATGTAACACTAATAATGCTAATCACTATATTAAGTGCTAAGACACAGGAATCTAAACTGTTCGCGCAGACTTGTGGCGCATGCGTGTGACTGACAAACTAAGATCTGAGGGTGTTTTGGGTGCGTAGTCGAGTTAAGGTGCCGCCCTGCCAAGTACTTCTTTAAAATTATAAAAGTTGCAGAGAACATTAATCAATTATGCACAATACTGTTAAGCGTTAGATACCATTATAATAAATACCAAGCTTCCAGTTGTTAAACAATGCTGCAGTTTTTCGATATTATTACGTTCGATCTGTTGTTCATTAATGATTTCATCCAACCGCCTGTAGTAGTCAGAATGGGCGTTAAACGCTATTAAAAAGTTGATATGTTGCACTCACATTAATTTTTCCACTCATACTTGAAGAGCTTATTCATATAAACACCTAATCTTATTCATATCAATCTAAATACAGATTTGTAGAAAGGATTTTATTGAAAAATCGCTTGTAGGTACAGTGGTAATAGAGGGAATTCAGAAAGTGTAATTGTACTGAAATATCGGAATGCAACTTTTGGGTGAAATGCAATGCTTTCCCTACTTACTATAATTACGTAGTGAGAAAAGTAAAAACAGCTATGATTATCAAATAAAAATTCCTCTACTGTTCGGTAATCTAAAAATGTGGGTTTATTCTCTCAAAAATAAAGACTCTGTAACATGAATAGATAACATTCTAAGACTTTTTAAGTTGTTTGTGCCATTGTTGTCCATTATCACGTACTACACACGATAGTTCAAGCCTGGGAAGCGCCTCTCCTCTTTCGCTGTAGAATAAAATTAGGTCACGCCACTGCAGTTCGTTTAACTAGATTTACCCCGTCGCGTTCTGCAACTGTTCTAACGCATGAAGGGACATCTACTTACCTCAAAGACGGGACAGTTGGTATATATACTAGGTGGCCCAACTGCCCCGTCTTTCACGTAAGCCGATAGCCCTTTGTGTGTTAAAAGAGGTGCAGAACCAAACGAGGCAGTTCCAGTTAAACGCACGGCAGTGGCGTCAGCGAAGTTGGTTTTGCTCCAAACGACAACATGGCAGTTCCCAGAATTGAACTAACCTATGTAGCCCGTTCATACCACTGCCATGCGTTTAACGGGAATTTTCCCGTTACTTTCTATAAATGGTTTAATGCACGAAGGGATATCTGCTTACACGAACGATGGGGCCGTTGGGCCACTAGGCATATGGTGCCGAAAATGTTCTGTTGTGTACTTGACACTCCATTTTAACGCGATAGTAGCAAACAGAAAATACGCAGACAAAAACTAAACACACTATTTTGTAAAGTGCAGAATTCTCTATTCAGTAACTTAAAATATATTTCCAAAATATTTTATTTTGCATGCAAAGCTTCCAATTTATAAGACGCCAGGACTTTATGGCTTAACCCATTAATACTACTAGCTTCGGAGCAGTTTTCGTTACTATAAACCGCGAAGTTCATAGATGATTCATCTCATGCAGTTTCACAGAGGCATTCCCTTCAGGAGAGGCTTGGTTCAATTCTCACCACATACAATAAATTGCTGTCTAAACTATGAACACTCTGTATAAGAGCACTGTAGCCTAGACCAACTCACATTTACCAAATGAGCGTTTTTCCTTTGACAGCATGGACAAACTACAGTAGGTGGAATGGCATGCGGTCCATACGCCACGGTTTCAGCGACCGGCAGTTGATATTCTAATCAAATGGTTCCGCAATTATTTACTAATGGCTTCATAAGGTTAAATGCACTTAGTTCCAAATTTCCCAGGAGAAAAATCCCCTGTCTGTAAGCGGAATCTGACCCTAATTTCCCAGCTACGATGCTATTTCTCCATTACCTTACGAGAGAACATTTTCAGGTACTACACAAAAGCTCTGCCCTAACTAAGCTTACACATTAGAAAAATGATAAATCGATACGCTTAAAATAAACAAATAATTAATAAATAAATGGTATTGAATAATTTCAGAACCGTTAAATTGCATTCTTGTTTCTTTGCTTTTGTAAATAAAGCATTCATCCCCACAGAGTATGCGAGAATAATTTTAACTTATTATGGATCAAACAAATACATTGATCGATTTTATTTGTAATATGAAATTAAAAATCTGAATACTTAATTCACAGCAAATCATTGGCGTTTATGGGTGGCGTTATTCGTAAAATATAACACACCTTCCGGACTTTTCATTCATTCGTTCGTTCGTTCCTTCGTTCCTTCCTTCCTTCCTTCCTTCCTTCATTCGTTCGTTCCATCGTTCCTTCGTTCGTTTATTCGTTCGTTCGTTCATTCTGTCGTTCGTTCCTTCGTTCGTTTGTTCGTTCGTTCGTTCGTTCGTTCCTTCGTTCGTTCCTTCGTTCGTTCCGTCGTTCGTTCGTTTGTTCCTTCGTTCGTTCGTTCCTTCCTTCTTTCGTTCCTTCGTTCGTTCGTTCCTTCGTTCATCTATTCATCCATTCATTCATTCATTCATTCTAAGCGTCCCATTCTGTATTGGGCGTAAAATACAACTTAATTTTGCCCAGAGGCCTCTTTATCGGCTTGATGTTATTTAGATGCTATAAATCAACGACACGAGACCACTGCTTTACTTCCCTTCCGAAAGAAGACTTGCTAAGGCCTTTTACGGCCCGAAGAAAAAATTCATCGGCCTGCACCGGACTCGAACCCGGAATCGCGGGAAGCAGAAAATGGCATTTTCCCTATAGACTACGGAGGATGACTCTTCCGTGTTTGGAGACCGCGGTGTTAGAGCCGAGGATGCCCTCCGCAGATGAAGACGAAACTCAAGTTTCATCAGTTTCTTTCTTCGACCGCAGCCTCTGAGCACAGAAGTCGACAGGTTATACTTTGCAAGTAATTTAAACCCGAGACGTTTGCCGTGGCCTTGTGAAAGGGAAGCAATGAGAGAAATACAAGTGCAATTAACGAACTGCTATGTATACTCTTGATTTAAACGAGATTGCACAACATAAAATACCACTCTCCTGATTAAACTTCCTTGTGTGCTCCTTATCATTACAACTTTGATTACTGTAATTACTCCGCAATTTTTTTTCCTATGTTCATTTCTCCCGACATTAAGCTCCAAAGAAAACCTCTTTTAGATAAACATAAAGTGAACAGCTGAGAGCATCGTCAGCTCCCTCTTTTGGTGGTTGTTATTCCAAATCATAACGAGCAAGATTGCCAGCATTTAGGAGGTCCGGGTCCGCTTCCCGTGGCCGACCTACCAGACCCATGGTTTTTTCCGGGGTTTCTCCGAATCGCAAGGCGAATGCTGGGTAGGTTAATTACATCCCCCAAATTTCCTGTCCCTTCATTTCATCTACGTTATCATTTCATATCTCATCTTGTTGTTTCGTTCAGGGTAGAAGTACGGTGGGTGTCTCGGCGCTGCATGGCAAGATGATATGCTCTTGGTGAAAGCTTTCCGAGTTCTGATTATCAGTTCGACTTCCTCTAATCCCCTTGTACCTCCAACGAAATGTGTAATAAAACCGTTTCTGCAAAGATTATTCCGATAAGTATGCAACAGAAATAAAAATAAGCTTTTGTAAGAATAGTTTGTAAAAGTAAAGGATAATGAATAAAAAAATCATATAAATGTAAAATATATTTTTGAAAGAAGGCCACGCATGAATGCTTGTGAGTCTATGAATTCCATAACTACAAAATGAAAAGTTGCATAAGTAGCAAAGTTAAATCTCCCAAGAATACGAGAGAAAGATTTGAAAGAAAATCCTACCACATCAAAAATACCCTTTTACATGTAAAATGTTTCCCTCTTTCTATTCTCTTTCAAAATGACTAGCCATTTGGATTAAATATTTAAAATATTTGCATGGCAAATAAGAATAGATATCTTGAATATTCTGCGAAAAGACTGGAAATTCCTTTCATTCTGAATGAGTTACGTACTTGCATTATGATTGATACAGGTCCGGCAGAATGTATATAGTAGGACATAAACGGAACACAACTTCGAAACGAATTCACGAATTTATTGGAAGGCACACTGTAAGGACAAAACAATATATGTCATTTTATCACAAAAACGGCATTACTTGGTTTGAATATACAACTACAGGCAGCGAAAGAAAGTTGCCATCACTCGATTCAGCATATTCAGGATTTACGGTTTGAGCCTAACACAAGATCATGCTTTTTATTCCAACATTTTTACTTTGTAATATACGGTAACGAAGCAAATTACAACTTTTTTCTTGCAACTAAGTTATTACTTTATCATTTCAAAGAGAACGCCAGTAGGTTAAACAATTATTTTAATGGACTCAACCCCTTAATTCTGTATACAATCCATCTGATCATAATAAATTTACATGAAGTAACAACAAACTGAAGAGTTCTGATCTATAGAAGAACAAGCTTACAACTGCAATATTGCTCTGCATAATTCAATGGAGCACAAAGTATAAAATGAAAAGGTATATTCTGTGCCACTGCTAATTACAAAACAGTATAATTTCTTGTTAGAAATTACAAAAAGAAGACGATACCCTAGAATAATGGTGCTTAATAAGCCAGTTAAGAAACTGTTATTTCATTATGAAGTCATAGCATATATCAAGACTAACTTGTGTAGCATTTCAGAGTCATAGAAAATGTATTTTTTTTGGGGGGGGGCCTAGCACGAAATAGTGGCAGCTAAGTGTTTTCGAGAATGCCTATATAGAATATACTCGTCATTCTCTCTGGAATTTGAATTAAATTTAATGCAGTGGATCCAATGCTGCTACTTCTGCCCAGAAATATGTTGAAATTCTTCTTGCAACATTTTCGCATACACAAGAAATACATAATTTTATTTTTCACTGGTGGCCGGCCGGCGGGGAGACCGTTAGTGCTGCAGCAGAAGGCACGCTGCCTCCGCAGCAGGCCGACCGGCCACCAGTGAAAAATAAGACACTGTACAAGTTGAAAAATTTTGAATAAATTGTATAACTCTGTGCTGGGTTCAAACCATGATCTCTCTTCTTCCTTTACACAGCGTGCAGTTTTCTACTGAGCTACGACAACAGATATTAGGGCATAGGTTATACACAAAATAGATGTTGGTTCTATAAAACACCGTCGTTCCGCCTGTTTCCCTGTTTTTGTCTATTTTCTAATGTCATGTAGGAATAACTTAGCCGTTAGGGGACATTTGTTAATTGTTTTCATATTATTTTTTAAAAAATTAACAAAAATACGTGTTCTTGTAAGCGTAATAGATTGAATTAGTTTTAATTTAGTGAATTAAAATTCTGAAGGTCTTTGTATTATTTATTATAATTGAATAAGGTACTTTTATTTATTCTGCATTGTATATTAGGGTATATTAAAGTGATTTATATATTTTTCTTCCAGAATTAACAAGATTTAATTATGTATGTTAATTTTCGATTTATCAAAATTAAAACTTCTTGATTGGTTATGACTTGTTACTCATTTTCAAGGATATCTAACCTTTTAATAAACGAATTTCATTGGGAGTATATAAACTATTTAATAGTTTGTTATTGAAATATTTTATATTTTTAGCTTTAAAAGGACGTATCCTTTTAAAAATATGATTATAATAGAAAAATAGAGGACTTCATGAAGTAAGAATTTGTTAATAATAAAAGGATGTTAAAATTTAATTCATTATTTTACGAAAATTTTAATTTTTATTTCATTTGTATTTAAATGTTGAACTACATTTGGATGTTTCAGAAAATGTTGTTCAATAAGTAACATTTTAATTTATTTAGTAGATATATCAAGTAGTAGCATTTGTATAAGGAATTACCCAGATATTTTACTCACCTATTTATTAAAACATTGGCTTCTTGGTTTTAATTAGGAGATTTATTTAACCTGCCCACTGAAAGTATTTTGAAAGGCTGCAATACTCTGACTGTGCAAGGGTAGCATAATCATAAGTCTTTTAACTGAAGGTTGGTATCGATGGTTGGACAAGTTAAGTTCTGTTTTATGTTAATTAGAAATGAATTTAGATTTTAAGTAAAAACACAAATACCGGTATTATTAATTGACGAGACGCCTCTATAAGGTTTAATATATTTAGTAATTATTTGATTTCAAAGTTAATTTTAATATACATTAATACAATTTTAATTTTAATTTATTTATAATTAGTATTCCTAAAATACATTTACTTTTTAAATAATTTCGTTCACTATAAAACTTTTATTTTCGCAATCACTTTCTATTTTTATTCCTTTTACCTGCAGTGAACACTCGCACACAGTTTAACACCACAGCTTTCCATTCTTCATCCATCTTCCTGTAATCGGCGTAGTTCCGCCACATCGGTTCCAGCACCACTTCTACTCCAAAGTAACCTTTTCCCTAATAAAATCCCACATTACACCGGGGACTTCTCTTACATCCCTCATTCTTGTTTCTTCTTCTCGTCTTCATTATCTCATTTTCTTGCCCAATTCTTGTCGTCCTCTGAATACTAAAATATCTCTTTCAATTTCCTTGTGTTGTTCAATTTTATAAATTTCTCTCATGACTATATATTGATGTTCAGTCTAATATTCTTCTATAATTCCAATATAATTTTTCTCACTACATTTGATTGCAGTCAAAACTTCCTTCGCCGCACCCTACGTTGATAGTGGTTTGCCGAAGCAAATTTTTTATACATACCAGTAATTTTTCTGAATTTTTGAATTCTTTTAAATGAAATATTCAACAATTTTAAAATTGTGTTTGATAAGCAAATTGGTCTATATGATTTTGTTTGCTTAGGATACCTTATTCTTTCCTTTCCTTTCCTAATGATGATATATATATATATATATATATATATATATATATATATATATATATATATATATAAGGGCGCTCAACTACGGCGGTCATCAGCGCCCTTTAAAAAACTAGTCATGGCAAAAGCCAGATATAAAACTTTCTAAAAACTATAGAAGTGTAACAAAACCTATTACAAATACACGTACATAAAAAAATCAATCAAACCCTACTAAAAATTTCGTTCACTAAATCCTAAACTCTAAACTAGAAAAGAATCTAAAAAGAATCTAATCGTCTCCACGCACGGCCTACACGTGGGTGGGCCTGTTGACCGTCTCCCTCAGCCACCATGAGGAGCCCACACGAGGGAGACTGTTGGCTCGGGACCCCGGGTGCGCCAAACCCGTACCTACCGAAGTAGGCCCCTGGGGATCCTTTCCTAAGTACTACCATTCCTGCTTCTTTCCATAAATCAGGAAATTTATCTTGTCTAAACAGTTGTTAAATAACGGTTAACTATAAAAGGTGACAATTATAGATGTAAGAGATACAACTAATTTTCAGAAAGTGACAGAGTTATAGAAACTTGCCCCTTCTCTCTCACGGGTTGGTCTGGAATTACAGTATGGCCAGGAGCGTCCCACATTCTTATTAGCAAGTTGAGATGTAGTCGGAATAGTGGAAACGGTTTTCATTGGATAGCCATTCAATAAATTGTACAGTTATGTTCCCGTAGGGGAGGGGATCCGTCCCCTTCAGCTGCCATGGTGTGGGCGCTGCGGACCCTTAGCACTCGTGGTACCTCTGACGTTACTAGAGGAACCTCGGGCCGAACTGCCGAGCCCCTCCCGTCGGAGAGTTGTCCGGATTGGGTTGGACTCGAGAGGGCAGTGTGTTCCCGACACCCACGGGAAATTGGGTAGCTTCGGCTAGGCTACGGTCGCCTGGAGGAGGTAGGGGGTTACTTCATGAGTCTCGGGTACTAGCCTGAAGAGCTAGTAGAAGGGGTGCTAGATAACCAGGCGGCCCCACCGAGGTTTTTTGGTAGTATTCCCTGAGGCATTGACACGCGTAAGTAGCGTATCCATTTCCATCCCGTCTTGACGTTTTTGCCGATTGGGGGGGGGGACTTTTTAAGAAACCGGGTATTGCCCTATGGAAAGAGTCCCGGAGTTATCCATCGCTCCCGGGTAGAAGGAGGCCAGGATCTTCGGACTTTTGGGTAGATCCTCTGCACATAACTGTACAGTTATGTGTTATAATGTTATTCCCATCATATGCGATGTGCTGTGATTGGAACAACTGAAGGGGCACACTGCCACCTCCGCAGGGAAGACCACAGCTCGTCAGAGTCAGTGCAGCCACAAAAAGTGTAGAAGTCCCAAGATAGATTGTCACCCAGCGCAGGGTAACCCTGGCATCCTGTGCTGACAACCAAACCTGAAAGATGACAAGGGAGTGAAACGAGAAAAGAATCCCTGGCATTCACTAGTGATAAGGGTAAACTGAAGAAATCAAAATGGTAGTTCGACGGGTATCGAACTCGCGACCTACTGAATGGGAGTGGCACACACTAAAGTGGCGTCACTTCGTTCGGTTCTCAACGCGTGTAAATACGGAGTTTCATATGGTCCAGAAATGTAATTTTAACCGCAAAACTGGAAATGTAATCAGTGAGATTAAATATGCTCATTACACACGTATTGTTAGCTACTAATTATTCGATTTGTTCATAGTGTGTATATTTGCGCTGCCTTGGGCAGGAGAAATTACTTTTCTTTCTAAAGTAAGCTATTACAGTTGACATTAATTAGCATGTTTTTGCTGCCGTAAGACAAACTCGATTTTACGACTGTCGAGAGGATGAAGAAGGGGACGTGCGTAACTTGATACGTACTTCTTGACAACACTGCAGCTCTCCACGTGGAGAAGCTGAAGATTGTTATGCCTGATCTTTTAGAAGTCAATGTATTAACCATTTTCGTGTCGCAGTGACATTGAAAAGTGATTTGTTTTAGATTATGGTGGGCTCCTACCTTTACTAAGCTTAGTTATTCCTACCCCCTCAGCCAACGGTGCGGAAAAATTAAATGCTTGCTTGAGTAAAGCAAAAATGTTTAACATGAGGGCTGGCCAAGTAGCTCAGTCGGTTGAGCACCTGCCTGCCGTGCTAGGGATCCCGGGTTCAATGCCCGGTTGGGTGTGGGGATTTTTCTCCAACTAAGATGATTCCCCATCTTCCGCAGAGTCTGGAAGTATGAATGAGAGTGTGAATGTGTGCGTGATCTAATGATTAAAATACAAGAAACCCAACGTATAGGAGTTAACACCATCGATATATTCCAAAAGAGAACGCCCTCCGGTTAAAGGTGGGGGCATGGAGCAGGGGGAAAAAAAGGTTAACAGGAATTGATATTAAAGCCATGGTGGCCTCTGCTACTTTCCTGCACTTTCAGTCAAAATTTGATATATTTGACCTTGTAAAAGAGAACAGAAAAGAATTTCACCCCTATTTTGAAGATGCTATCCGAGAAACACAAAACTGCAAGGCAACAATAT
Organism: Mantis religiosa; assembly: GCA_030765055.1. Lineage (NCBI taxonomy): Eukaryota > Metazoa > Arthropoda > Insecta > Mantodea > Mantidae > Mantis > Mantis religiosa. The sequence goes on from JAUKNK010000065.1 coordinate 386,538, forward strand.
AACAACGAAGTGGAAAAAATGGGCAGGTAATGAGAGGCTTAATTTATATCATCGTATTGCTCTGTAAACACGAGCTTGGCCCGCCTCGGTAGCGTAGATGGTAGCATGTCTGCCTCACGTTCAAGAGGTCCCGAGTTCGAATCTCGGTCAGCGTGAGTTACCTGGATAAGGTTTTTCCGGGGTTTTCCCTTATACTTACAGACGAATGTCGGGTAGCTCTAATCTCTATGGACCCTGGGCTCATTTAAGCATCATTTCACCCCCATTTCATTCACCGTCCGATATGACTTAACGTTGGAGGACGTAAGAATACAAAAAAAAAAAAAAAAAAAAAAAAAAACACGAGCTTGGTTTTTAGACGATAAAATTCATTCTTCTGTGAACGGTGGTAATTAACAAAAACTGTTGTTCGTGTGATGCAATACGATAACAATTTGCATCAACTTTGGAAGAAACTTAAGAAAAATGTTTACAGATATGTCCAAAAGCATTCAGAAATATCTTACTGAATGCATACTGGAATATATAATGGCTAAAATAAAAACTGCATTTAAATAAGCTCCCTTTTCCTCAGTTCCATTATGACGATAGAACAGAAGTTTCGCATTGGCAGTCATTGTCAAGTAGATGAATAAGACGGAAGTAATCCAGGACCGCTTTCTGGAATTCTATAATGTCAATACAAGTACATGTGTTTATGAAATATGTGATATGTTACATATACTTCTCCAAGAATTTAATATCAAAAAAGAAGTTGTTTGATCAGTGCTACGATGGCGCTGAGATCATGACTGCCGCAATTTCAGTGCTTTATATGCTAAAGAGACATGCCTCAGAACCTGCATTCACACTTTGCTATGCGCACAATACAATATTGCTTTTCAACTGTTCAGGGGCAAATAAGAAAACTGCAAAACACGAGAAGCAATAATTGAGTCGAAAAATATTTCAACATTGGGACTCTTGGAGAATATGAAAGAGATTTAGGTCAATATAGAAAAATCTATATCGAAATGTGGATAATATTACATTTCAGCTGTAGACCAGATTCAGAGATTTAATAATCCGAAATTCAACACGTTTCAGTGCCTTTAGAAAATGTTCAGCTGCCTTCATTACAATGTTATTACGACATATAATCTGACTTTCTTAGATTGAGAATGAAGCTAAGGCTTTTCTACTGTGACGATAGTTCTTGCCTCGAAGTGTAACTGAAGTTATCAAAGCGTTTTTGGAAAGAGATACTTAAAGCGTGCTGTCGAAAGTTTACAGACGTTTGCTTTAGCTGCAGCAATTCCTTCTTAAGTTGCAATGTTAATACAAACTTCTTTCACTTGTAACAGAGTGAGATCTGAATTAGGGATTGGGTCACAGCTTTAGCCAACTTCTTTTGAACTTGTTATTCGCTGCGAAAAGAGCACACATAGCATTGTGACGTCATTAAGCGATATGACATGTACCTTTACATGTAAAGGTAAGCAAATCTTACATTTGTGCTGGATTTGTAATTTGCGTATTATAAATATTTGCCAACTCTGAAAATATCGGTCCCGTATACACTGCTGTATTCTTCGGAATCTCCTGCATAGCCTAGTACAAATATTTGGCATTCCTAGTTCGTCTTCCATCTCTTTGGCAATCCAAGCGATTAATGTAGTAATTAACTTTAAAGTTAATTAACTAGAGTTAATTTTTGCAGCTGTAAATAGATAACCAACACATGACTTATTTGAAATGATTGCCTTGCTATACCTTTGTGTCAGCAAATAATTACGAAAAGTTTTTAATGAATAAACTTTTAATCGACAATGCATTCCCTGAGATACAATAATTTATCTCATGGTTCTCCAACCTGTTGCAAAGTACAAAACTTTTAGAAGATACAGTAGCTGGAGCTACCTCTTAGCAATTAATTTCAGGTTACATATGCAGATCTATTGCAACTATCAACTCTCCCCGGAGGCAGAAATGAAGGAAGGATTCACAGGAGGCTATGGTCCATACAAACTCCATGAAGTACCTAGCAATTCCTAAAGTCTGAGAGAACTAACCTCACACTTGACAGCCGCGTCAATCAGGCAGCTCATAAGGGGCAAGTAAGGAGGTCGTCTTATCGCATTCAATCGTGTTACAAATATATCACGTGGGTATCATATGAGAAGAGGTGTGTCGTTGCAATATACGCGTGCATTCTTCAGTTGTTCCCGGCTTCTGCCTTCCGCGTGTTTTGCCGCTCGAAACAGTAAATTGTTATAACTGCAGTGTGAAAGACTGTTGGACGAATTGCCACAGCGTATCTAGATTGATTCTAGTTGTATTGTTTTATATAGTTTATATAGCAAAGAGGGAGAAGATAGCTTAGGAGTGGAACCACTGGCCACGGACAGTGAGTTAAGAACGCGGCAACGCTGCGACAGAGTGGCCGGCAGGCAGCTATAACATCAAGGGCCAGATTAGTTCTCTCAGACTTCAGTTCGAAGATCCACCTCCTAACTACAGGAGCTGTCCAGAGGGGGCAATGAGCGATCCTTGTGCCAGAGTGCACTTCATGTCCACGGGGGGTTTCTTCCCGCACTTATCTATTTGTATCGGCTCTCATCGCGAAACCGGCAGGCACACCTGAAAGGTGAGAAGGAAACAGAAGGAAACCGTAAGGGAAACCAGCATTTACCTTACCGACCAAGGAAAACTACAAAACAGACAAGGTCAGAGTGAGTGGTTCAAGGGAATCTAACCCAGGCTTCATTCTTTACGCTCGGTTCAGTATACTCATATACCTGTAACGGTTAACATAAAGTTAATTACGAATATTACAACGGTGAGTGCCCAACGAAACGTTAGTTTCTTTCTGTCTTGTACAACACATTCGCTCAACTCGAGTTTCTCCGAGCTCCACGTTCTGATCCCTAGAGATTCACACTCATTTTGTGCTTCTAATGCAGAGAGTGATAAATGTCTTGAGGTTCAGCTATCTTCAACGGGTCTGATCAAAGCTGCTTGTCACAGCATAGGAAAATATTAGCAGAAACAAAACACCATAATGACTTTAAGCGTTGAAACATTATCATTTTCCCCGCAGCCGATAAAACAACCACGGCTGATACGCGAAATGGATTCCGAGAAACGCTGCTCAGCAACACTCCCACAATTGGCACAGAAGCCTTACAATATACATGCATTAATTGCCTTTCTTCTTCTACAAGAAAGTGCGTAAACTACCTCGCAGGAGTAGAGAAAAGCTACAGAGCATTTAATAATACATGAGTCGGCCCATACATTCTGGCGTTTTATGTGAAAGTTTTGCTGAAGCAGCTACTTATGGCTTTAGCACCTCGATTAAATGCAAAATGCAGAAGCTGTCGAAAGTGGTGTTTGTTATCGACTTGACACTGCATTTTATAAACTTGAAAAGTATAAGCAGTACATAAGCCTACAAAACCTAAACATACCATTTTATAGAGCATTCTTGCAAAGGCGTATTCAGCTCCTTTTTTTAATTTTGTATTATCTACTTAATATTTTATTTAATATGGCAAAGCTAAGGCAATTTGACTATTCTTCCGCTCAACCACATAGAAAAATCCTAAATATAATACACTTAATACAGTAATGATGCAGGGGAATTATAACCAAGGAAACACAAAACAGAAATAACACAACTATTAGAAAAATAAACATAAGTTAAGAATTGAAGGCATACAGAAATCAAGTTAAAAGTGATAAATATATTTAAAGTATACTTATTAAAGAATACATAGAATAAAATGTATATATTGTCACCAAATTAACAATTACATTTAACTAATAGGTATATTCAAACTATGACGAAAAGTATTTTAAATTTCACAGGCTCTGACATCCTGTGGCAATCAATCCCAGAATCTGATGAATATAGAAAGTAAATACTATTAACATCGTATTTTAATAAAATTCCTTGCGGCCATTTCTAATAAAACAAAACTTAAATTTCTTCAATGTAATGTAAGGTGAAGGAATTTCTTACAAATATTTGTGCTGTATCCTTGGAAGAGTTTTGTTCTATTTGTTTTAAATACCGCGTTTTCTATTTATCCGAATTCTCATTCTTGCGTTATGCTACTCACGTATGCGCGCATGCGTAGACCTTTTCTAAAACATTTATTCCTGTTTTATTTTTCTTTCAGTGGATCACAAAAGGTGTATTTATCCTGAAATCTCAATCTGGAATATTTTAGTGCAGTACAAAGTCTCCTGCACTTACTAAAAGTAACTAGTCTCTGGTTTCCGAAGTATGGCTTTCTTCGGAAGGGAAGTAAAGTCGGTGATTCCGTTACGGCACTTAAAAGAACCTAAAGTCTGTTAAAGAGGCCTCTGAGCAAAATTAAACGGTATTTCACTCACAATATAGAATGGGACGCTGAGAACCACAGCAGTTAGAGTGTCCATAAAGGAAAATTTAATTTCAAACCTATAAAAAATAAACAGCAGAGAAAACAAAAATAACTCAAAGTTTAACGTATAAGGTTTCGAAGTCAAAGATGTACCCTACTGTAACAAAACATCATGGGATTCTGATGTACATTTCCCCATGAAGTGGAGCGAGGCATTTTTCTTCCCTTTCTCGCTTCCAAGGCAGCCTTCAAACAGGTAGCCTGGTCCCTGATTTATACATGAATTTTGACAAGAGTGACAAGGATAGACTTCCCCTCCCGCACTCGGGGATTTGTGGTCACTAATATTGAAGAAGAAGTGGCACTGTGGCAGAGTTTCTATTTGGGCGGGTTCCCCCGCTATTCGTTCCATCACCTGCTCCAGTACCTTTCATTCATCCATTTTCGCCCTCATTTCATATCATCTCCTTTCATTCTCATAACAAGGTCTTTGGCTGATCACCAATCCTGGTTACTTTCTCTGATGTAGAATTTGTCTGCTATCCAGGCACCTCCAGGATGTAAATCCTCCACACAAGAAGGATAAACAGAGAAATAATGAATTTTAAAAAGAATGTCAGCCACCGACTCCAACTCAGAAGAATATTTGGTGATAAACTCCAGTGATATAAGAAAGCATCTTGGAGCGGAATATATAGAAAAGCGAGTTTTGCTGTAAATGCTGAAAGTCCAATGTACCTATGAAAGCGCATATTGCTACTCGCATTGATAGCTCACTGGGTAACATCGTTAGCTATATTGAAATGGTGCTGTGTTCGATTGCCTTTGTAAAATAACTTGTTTTTTATGTTTAAGATGAGAGGTGCGTGCATATGCGAATAGCAATTGTAATTTCAATTTTTGGCTTATCCAGATTGGGAAAAAACGTTATACACACGCTTTTATCACGCAATGTTTAAAAGTACTGCTCAGGTTTCTATAAATAACACTGAATATTGCCGTGTGGTGACCTTGAGAAAGGAACAGGCATCTGAGCATTGCAGTAACACTATGCAGATAAGAATAATGCTTATGTTCCTTAAATACGGCAAACATTGTTTTTCGTAGCCTACCACGTTCATTTAACGCTAAACCGTTACATTTATTTTTCGTCGTAAATGTCAGTATTTCAGAACATTGACCTTTTCGTAAGCTGGCAGGTCTACCCACAGCATTTAGTTGGGTGCAAGAAGAAGAAGATTAACGATCGTCTTCTTTTCTCGGGCTTCAGGTATGCAAAACCAATGCACTGCGATTTCACTTAACCAGGTTATAAAAAACGCGTCTACAGTTAAACTTTTGGTTTGGTTTAACTAAACTTGCAGTCTAACTACGTTCACAGCACCGGGCAATGTATTATCCTTAAAAACCATATTCTTGTATCCATTTCATTTTAATCGAGATAGACTTTTGTAGAATAGAAGAACTTACGTAGTAACCTTAAGTGTGATGGCTTTGAGATTCCATTCTATGCATGACAAGGACATAAAAAAACGAATAACAACTTCCCATTTGAGAAAAGTATAAGACCTCGAGATGGATTTACTCAATAAAATAATACATCTGACATAAATTTTTGTGTATTAGACAAGGACATAAAAAAACGAATAACAACTTCCCATTTGAGAAAAGTATAAGACCTCGAAATGGATTTACTCAATAAAATAATATATCTGACATAAATTTTTGTGTATTAACAAGATCTAGAATTTTTGTAAAGTAAGATTTTATCTCTTACGGTTTATCGGTTACTCAGAAACTCAGAATAAGGAAGAGTTCTGTGGAAATTCCTAGAAGATTCAAAAGGGTAGCGTGGTACTACAAGACAAATATCAATCTATCGACACACAGAAAATGCGACGCGTTTGTACATGTCGACACAAAGGTGAATCCAGCTACCATTTTCGAGAAGGAAATTAAATCGACTTGCATTTTCTATAAGACTATATTGAGTGTTTTGCTTCGACCATGGCACAACATTTAAAGAAGTCCTGACCAAGGGCACCACTGCGAGGTGCCAAGATTTGATATTTGGCAGGGCTGCTTATATAGTGGTGGCAGTCAGGACACGCGTCGTTGGATAAGGGCTTTTAAGGGGCCCTAAGTGTGACTATTTTCCTATTACTCAATCTATAAATTAAATGGACCTTGAGACGAGTGCAGCAAACTGTGTGATGAAAGAGAACCAGTCGCAATGGCTTTTCATGGACGCATAATTGATTTGACTGGCCCTGATCTCAGGTTTGCAATCCTTCTAAGAAATGTCTCTAGCCTTCGGGAGGATACAAGCTGGGGAAGTTTCCCAATTAGCAAACTTATACCCCTCAGGGTGAAAATGGTCCAGTAAACGAGCGGGTATCTATATTACTACAGTAGCTCATTAGTGATGCTGGCATGTATCATATGGCATTCCTTGCAAGCTGACAGTGATTGGTCTCTGATGCAGGTAAACTGAAACTAAGGCAGTAAGGATCTAACGATGGAAGCTATAATCAATGCTCATTTGCAACACGCATGTTGTATACCTATGCAATACGAGTCCGATAGATAAGCCATTTTTGCAGAACTAAGGATATCTGAGAAGGCGGGTCGAACTGCATACCTCATAGTAATAATCCCTCTCACTGGTCCAGTGCACACATATAGTTCATTTTATAATTAGACTGACAGGAAAAACTTTACATTTCACCCAAAATTTCCATTTTGAGATTTCACCACGTGCAGAAATTTCTTAAGAATGCTGCATCGACTTTACAACTGAGATACTAGTCTTGTAAAATTCTATATCAGGTAATACATGATAATTAATTTTTCTTTCACGCATGCGTACGTAGGCTGAACAGAGAAACGTAGAATCAGGCTGAAAAATGCAATGTTGAAACCAGGATCTGAAGCACAGTTTTTCGGCTTTTAATGTTGCTGCTTTAATTAAATGAGCTTCAATGACAACACGCCAGTAAGGCATAATCTCCAAATGACCCACATTTTTCACTGTAATTTACAAGGCATTATTATATACAATTATGGATAGCTCACACCGATGACAACTCACAATATCCTAAGTACTTTAGTTCTGATCTTCATTGTTAACCACTATTAGATTAATCAATATTATAATTAACTGGCTTGAATTGAATTGATTTGTTTCAATCTGATTCTACCCTTCCGGGAATACATATCTTATTAACAATTAATTTATGAACCAATGTTTATGGAGTCTGTGTGGTTGTTTCTGTTTATTTAAACGTTCTGGTTTACCCATTAATGATAAATTAAGTGTAATTGCTTTTAATGCAATTAGTATGTTGAAGAATTCAACCAGAAAAAAACATTAAACAACATTATCTATAACCGTTTAATTTCTGTACCCATATATACTGGAATACACTTTTTACTTTTTGTCTGTATATTTGAACTGCAGATTTAAAACATCTTGTGTGGAATCGTGTCGGTTGAGGAGAGTGTACTTCTATTACCTTCAAAGTAATTTATATTACCCCCTAAAGTGTGTTTAAGTAGAAGCCTGGGATTAAACTCGCATACTTACAAATCACGTCTAAAGTATAATACGAGAGAGACACACAATTTTTAACTTTAAAAAATGTAATATATTTTATTTTGTTATAACAATATTTCCCTAAGCATCAATCCAGCAATCGAGAGTGAGTCACTCAGGTTTATCTGGGTGGGATGTTAATCACTATAGCACCTAGCCGCTTTACTGTGGCGTTATCTGGGCAATATAGACCCGTCTTACATTCTTGAATTTGATAAAATCAGTCCTTAAGGCAATGATGTTACTCCTACTGAGGCATTTCAGAAACCAGGCTTTCATAATGTGCCACAGCTTCTCTGATGAAAAAGTGATTCCATACATTTTAACTTTAAATGTTGAAAAGAAAAAGAAGTCACAAAGTGCTAGGAGAGGGCTGTATGGTGGAGGTGTCCATGATGCTGACTTTTAGAACATCCGGATACCCAGCTGCTAATTCTTCTATAGGGTCCTTCAACAAGAGTGTCCTATTTTAACATGTGATAAATGCCGTTGTTATTGAATTACAGAAATCATTTTTATGTGGTTAAAGTTTGTATTGACAAATAGACATGGAACGTTACAGCATTTAGCAACACGTAAAAACCGTGAAAATTTATTATCAAAACGGATCATCTGTTCGCCAAACACTCACTGTATTGCGTGATAACAGGTTCTTATAAAGGATTATTTTTGGAACCAATTGGATAGTATGGCTCTCAAAAATATCTGGTTCCAGCAAGATGGTGCCACATGTCATACTCCTCTCGAAACAATCGATCTTTTGAAGCAAAAGTTCAGAGGTTTCATCATTTTCCGTGGTGGTGATGTTAACTGGCCCCCGAGATCATGTGATTTAACGCTGTTAGATTACTTCTTGTGGGATTATGTTAAATCTCGACTTTAGGCCAACAAGCCAGAAACAGTAAATGATCTTATGAATAACACCACGACGCGTGTTAATCGTGAAATTGGACCAAATTTACGATCTTCTGTCATTGAAAATTGGGTCAAACTTATACGTGCACCCAACGAAGTCACAGTGGTCACTTAACTGATGTTCTCTTCCACACGTAATAACATTAATTATGTTCCAAAATAAAAAATAAATAAATCTCTATCATTTATAGATCCTATCTTATTTAAGTTCAAAGTTAGGACACTCTTGTTAAAAGATTCTTTATATGCGACAATAAGTCGTCATTTGGGCATTCTTCACGAAATTTAAAAGATTCTCTCAATAGACGTTTGCATGCCAAACAGCAAGAACCGCAAATCTGTCTTATAATGCTAATTTAACAATATAGCCAGTTTTAGAAATAAAAATGTCTTATGTGTTGCACTTACATGACTTTCTCTTCTCGTGTATTCTTACAAACGTTTATTCCTCTGTTCTTCAAATGAATCCAGATAAGCCTTTGTAGAAATTAGCTTATAAGTAATTTTCTTGTAGGGCGCAAGTCGGTTATTGTCAGTAGGTATTAAATGACAGTCAACCCTTTTAAGAGTTGGTCGCTATGTTATACTTTTGAAATCCCCTCTCCTTATATGGCGAAGCAATACAACATTGAATAACGCAGTACTACTTGAGAAAACTAAAGGTTTTGGGAAATTCTAACAAATAGCAAGGAATATTCCGTAAATGTTTTACTCCATAAAAATGTATATGACATAAATTCTGTGTTTCTAAAACGATCTCCAGTTTTTGTGAAGTAAGACTTCATCTATCTCTTACGGTTTACCAATTATGGAGAAGTCACTAAGAATGAAGAATATTACAGAAAATTTAAATAAGCATTTCATTTGTGATTAAAATTTAATAAACATATGGCATTTTAATCAAAACCGTTACAGCAATCTCTGAGAAAATCAAAATTTTCGAAAAATGTTCCATGTAAAGGGAAGTCTGATATGGCGGAATTTTCTTAAAATTTTCGAACGGAATTTTGGAATTAATTTATTAATAATTAAAGTGTTAATAAATAATGTATTAATAATTTATTAATGAATTTCTATTTTAGTTTTGATTTCACTGACATCCCTTCCACATAAACGGAGGTTTTTTCTATAACTTTTTCTTAAATAAATAATAAATTACGATCCATATATACCTGAACCATTTCAATAGGTCATAACTTTTGAACTAATAATAAAACACACGTGCAGCTTTGGGAGAATATAATACACAATTAGGAGATTACATTACACCATTTACATTTCAGAGAAAATGTTGGAAGTATCCTCCACGAGCATCTATACATGTATGAACTGGTCTCACCATATTCTCTGAAGTTCTACGGAGCGTATCCTGGCCAATGTTACTTATTTCGGTTCGAATGGACTCCTTGAGAACATCAATTGTACGTGGCCTATTCTTGTACACTCTATATTTAGATTCTCCCACAAGAAAAAATCCAGTGAGGCTAGGTCAGGGAACCTGGGGGGCCACAGACCTTTTGAGATTATTCAATTATCAAAGAAGCTGGTTACAAGTTCCGTTTTTTTTTTTTTTTTTTTTTTTTTTTTTTGTAATTTACGTCCTCCAACATTATGTCATATCGGACGATGAATGGAATGGGTAAAATGATGCTCAAATGAGCTCAGGGTCCATGGAACTTAGGGCTACCTGACATTCGTCTTTTAGGATGAGGGAAAACGCCGGAAAAATCTTATCCAGGTAACCCACCCTAACCGAGATTGGAACTCGGGGTGCTTTTGGTCGACTGTGAGCAATCGCGGCACCCATCTGGCACACAGCACTTTTCATTGCCAATTTTTCATGCAGAATATTGTGCACTCGTTCAGTTGAAATGCCTACAACCTCAACAATGTCACAAATTTTGGTTAGGCGGTCTTGCATAACCAGATCCTCTGTGGTGAACTCAATTGGGCGACCAGAGCACGATTCGTCTTCAGTGCTTCTACGACCACTTCATTAATCCAAAAGTAAATGGTCTTCACTGTTGGTACAGAGTCTGTGTGAACTTCATCCAATTGAGTTTTGCCTTGTGCGGCAGTCCAGCCCTTCAAATGAAAATGTTTAACAGCACGAAACTCTGTTTTTCCATTTTCAATTGCAGCTATCACACTGACGAGTTGAGCTGGCCGTCAACAATGAACTGTATATTGTAACACATTCAAATTTTCTGTGTAATCTTTTTAATAATCAAGCTTACCACACACAAAGTTGCAATAAAAAATGTCCATCCTTTCATGAAAATTTACCAGATTTATCAAACGACCTCGTATAACACATTAATAGCTACGATGTTTATTTATATTTCCACCAGGTGCAAATAAAGTCTATTGAGATTTTATATTAGAAAAGAAGAATAGATATATGCATTTGTAATATGGATTAGATGTAAAGGGTTAATAAGTTGTATATAATAGAAGAAAAGTAAAATAAATAATATATAAAGCAACATATGGAAAGCTTACTAAGGTGGTACGTTATAAAGATGTTTTAATATGTGATAGCTGTTAACGAATCTACTATACGTAAGGTTCCAAAATGTCATTGGTTCTTTAAAACAGTGGAATGTAAAACTTAGGACAGAACGATTCCCATATTTATTTTCAAATCTACAAATATACAAATAAATTTAATAATTATCACATTTCGCCATTTTCATTCCAAACTGTCCGCAGTTACTTAATGTAAAAGCTGGAGCTAATTCTAAGACTTAGGTGTTCAAATAAACGTAAATACAGGAACTGGAAAGTATATTTTGAAGGTACAGTATATAGCATATTATGAATTTTAGGAGGGATATTAAAACACAGTAACGATTTCAGTGCATAAATATTTTGCAACAATCCCACCAAAAAAGAGATCCTACTTTGAACTATAGCGCACGTACAATAATGGATTTTATAGTTTGATGCGAAAGCAGTTCACTCTTTGAATTTCCATAAGTAGGGTGCAGTACTCCGATCAAGCATCACTATATCTCTATTATGTTATGATTTGGACATGTCGTTTTACTGGGAAAAGGATCTCGTTTCTCAATTCCACACTACATTATTCTCCTGTCGTGTGCGCATTGACGACCAGTCATGGGTGTGATTTTATAACACGGATCGGTGCACAGTAAGGAAAATGAGAGCACTGAAGGCTTTGTAAAACTCCTTTGGACGTCTCACATTTTAAATATTGTTCTCGTCGCTGTGCAGTGATATCGAGAGAGCAAGGTGTGTCTAAAAGTCGACGTCAAGCAGCAAATGCTTGCCCTATAAATGAAATTGATCTCTGCAAAAAATTAATATTGCAGGATGGTAAACTCACAGTGCCCTTTGTCGAAACTTGTATTTAACTAACGGTTTACGTTGTCCTGACATGACACAATTAATTCTGATTATCTTTATTGCTTTTATTAGCGTTATATCTTGTGCAAATTATCCTTATAGGAATATGTACATATTCGATTGCTTGTACATTATTTTAGTATGGTTTAAAAAGGCATTTTATAACTTCATATAATAGTCATAAAATTAATGAACATGGAGGTTCTCATACACAGTAACTTTTAAAAAGTTATTATGTACGCATTTGCATATAGCTGTGCGAGGTCCACCAAGGAGTCGAAACTCACTTTATAATACCCAGGGAGCCGCTGCAGCAGACTCCATTAGGGCAATGCCTTAAACCCTAAGGGTAGAAGTGGATACGCCACTTACTACGTCAACCTATACGAGAAGACTAACGAAGACGTTGGTCGGGCCGCCAGTGATCTAGCACACCTACTACTAGCTATCCAGCCTAGTACCGGGGAACGTTCCAGGCGCCCTTCAACCGTCTGGGCGGTATAGCCCGCCAGTCGTACACAATACCCATGGTTGTTGGGAACCAGTTGCCTCGTCGAGACCAACCCAATCCGAACAACTTTCCTACGAGAGGGGCTCACAAGTTTGATCCGACGTAGTTCTAGTAACGTCAGAATATCACGAGTGCTAGGGTCAGCAGCGCTCGCACTACAGATGAGATTCATCTGCCAAGTCCACTACAGAAATGAATACCTTAATTAAGGCACCAAAACCATCGATATCCACGAGTAAGACTGGCATACCCACTGCTTACAATGTCTTCTTATAGGATTGACTTACAAGTGTAGTCCCAAAATAATAAAAGGGAAGCAAAGTCCACAAGCATCACCTGTTCTGTGGAGTCTTCTAAGGTTTGTTTCAAATAACCTTGCTCCGCTAAAATGCATCTCTCCGCGTGCTATTGCCTTCCATTTTACCTTAATTGGCTAATGCTCTCAGTGTCTTAGGCGGTGCTTTCACACCAAGTGGAATAAAAGTCATATAAACAAATACGTCACCACTATCGATAAGCGCATCTGCTTCGTCAATCATTCCGAGAGGCAGGTTTGAAGCAAAGGATCCTCCTCTTTATTTCGTGTTAAGAATTAATATGCATTCCAGGTAAATTAACTCTGTTACGTAAAATGAAGATGTAAATTTGACAACTCCCTTCGAACATATTAAGATATATCATCATGTTAAATAACAAAATTGATACCCCACAACAGTCCATACAACGGCAGCAACCAATGAGAGGTGATTAGGTCACGTGATCTTTAAGAGATACGGGGCAAATTTATTTGAAACAGGGATTAGGAAGGAGTGGAATCGGCTATATTTACCTACGACAAACTCTAATCCCAATCGGTTCAAGTTTATCGGATCAAAATTCTGTACTACAACAAGGTCCTCTTCCTTAGAGGAAGATGGAGCAGGACCCGACAATCAGACTGGCGCAATATGCGGATGATACCGCATATTGGTGCTCGACAGGAAGACTACGGGACTGCAAGCCGAGACTAGAAAAGCAGCTAGCAACTTTCAGCAAATGGGCAAAACGATGGAGAGTAACGATAAACCCAGCAAAAACGCAATACATCATTTTCCGGATAAAAACCAAAGAAACATACAGAACATCTACCATCACCTACGACAACCACACCATACCGACACAAAGAAAAATCAAATACCTATGGGTAACGCTAAACGAGAAGCTGTCTACCAATGCTCACTACCAAATCAAACTGCAAAAAGCAAAAGTAGCAACGTCATGCTTTAGGTTCCTCTCAAAAATTGGAAAGGAAGGCCTATCCCCAGGCACCCTAACCCAGCTATATAAAACTATCATCAGACCAACATTCACATACGCAGCAATCGCTTTATGGCCCATCACCTTCCAAAATACAAAGGACCGTATCTCCGGGTTCGAACGGAAATGTTTGAGAATAGCTAGAAGGTTACCACCATGGTCCAGAAGTAATGAAATCCACGACATAGCAAAAACAGCTACAATAGAAGACACAATTAAGAAGAACGCCAATAAATACATAGACAATGCAAAAGACCGACCACACAGGCAGGAGATCATCAACGCTGCAAAGCAATACAAAAAAAAAATACAAAAAAAAAACCAAGCGACCCTCCCCTGTTAACCATCATCAGACAGCACGAAGAAGCAAAAGAAGAAGAAGAACGGCAAATACAGCAACACCTACGGCAACTCCTGCAATGACAAAAGTACATCCAGATGACGACCTCACGGAAACTAAGTAAATATACATATATAAAAAATATATATATAAGATAAAAAAATTAATAAAAAAATATAATTTTTATATATAGGAATGAAAAAATAAATAAATAAAATAAAAATTAAAAACAAATAAATAAAAAAAATAAAAATAATAAATAAATAAAAAACATAATAATAAAAAATAAAAAATTAAATATATATAAATAGCATAAAAAAGAGCCATCTCTCCCTCCTCCCAAACCAATAAGCATGCTGGCTGAAGAGGGCGAAATAAGCCCTGAAACAGCCTTGGGTGAGATAAACCCAGAATCCCCCTAGTAGTAGTAGTAGATGGAGCAGGAAGATTCTGCTGACATAACCAGAACGGCAGCGAAAACGTGGCAGGATAATCCTGCAGTAAAAGAGTTTAGACAGGGGTCAAATCAAAAGGGTAACTCAATGGTACACCGCTGTCTACGACGTAATGAAGAGCTACGTTTGAGAATTTATCCTATAACAGTTACATGGCTATTCTACAGTATAGCATACGTGAAACTGGAATACAACAACTACAGCCTGAACTTTCGCTCCACAAAAGCGACCTTTAAGTCATATATTTCCATGAGTCTAAACTCATTCGTATGACTGCGTTAAAAGGGCGATCATATAGGTGTGGGAGGAGGGTATTCATGCACACGGAGGCTTAACAATGAAATGATTAACAGAGATGACAAATTCTGGACCTCTGTCCTAATGCTAACATAGTCACTGTCAGCACCAGCCTATCCAGTTTACCATTTGCAACATTTATTTACCAACGTCTAGCGACATCTCACGCACTGATTTAAATCTAGTTTCCCAGTTACCAATTAAGTTTCTGTTGGTGGGAAACATCGATTCCAATCATCCACTTGAGTCTCAACTCCGGCTTCTATGAGAGGCAAATAAATAGCAGATTTCATGAAAAATTATAACCTTGCTCTCCTTAGGATAGCGTACATTTCTTTCTGACTTCTTAAAAGATTTTCATACCTTCATTTAGAAGTTTGTTCACCATAGTTAGCAGTTTCCTTAGAGCCAAATGTCATCTCTGGTTTATACTCTAGTGATCGTCTTCTGTCTTATTAGTATCTTAACATAGGACATATATTCCACGTAGTTGCCGAGATGGCGCTTGGAGATGCCAAGTGGAAACTTTACTCCCAGTTGGCTGTGTTTAATTACAATGAGCACGAACGATTCCTTAATGTTTTAGTGGAACATATCACGGAGACGATTCCTTCTAATGCTGAGCAAGTCATTCCCTTTGACTGCTCAACCCAGTTGATCTCCGCTCCCATGGTGGACGGATGAATGCCTTAATTCCATTCGTGCTCGAAGCCTTGCTCTTAGGGTTTCCAGGTCAACTGCTTGTTGAACGCAGCGACGGCTTGTTGTGGTCACCCTGCATCCCCAGTTTTCGCGATTGCTATTCAGGTCGCTAAGAAGCACTGTGGGCGATGGAGAGGAAGACAAAAGCTAATATTTTTGCAATGGCCAACATTTGAATAGAATGGAAATTAATTTCCCTTTCATACTAGCCGTGTGTAGGACGAAGTATGGAAAGGTAGAGTCAGACTGAAAAATTCAATGCCATAGCCGGGATTAGAACCAGGGATCTTCCGATCTCCGTCCGGCTGCTCTTAACCATTAAACTACCTGGCCAACGTGCCTATATGACACTAAATTCACTAACTGACTCGTGTTTTTTTCCGGGAGTTTTTTCACTAGGGGTTTGTTTGTTTAGAATTGCTGGCTGCACGCTCGTGTAGTATAGTTACCCTGTAGCTTCGGACCTCCCCTTAAAATATAGCAAGTCACCATTAAGGTAGCTGTCTCATGTGTTTATTAGAACTCCTAGTGGTTTACTGGGGAAAAACACGAGTCAATTGGAGAATTTAATGTCATATCGGCACGTTGGCCATGGTAGCTCAATGGTTAAGAGCAGCCGTAAGGAGAGCAGAAGATCCGTGGTTCAAATGCCAGCTATGGCATTGAATTTTTCAGTCTGACTCTACCTTTCCATTTTGACGGAGGTTTGTATTGTGCTATGATAGAGAACCGATAGTCATTGTCAAAAGGAATGGTCACTAAGCAGGCTTCTAACCTTTCAGGTATTGTCAAAATAAGAAGAAATTAACGAATGTTGTGCTTGATTATAACCACAATGCCTTCAGAAGCGAAAGCAGCTGAGCGACTTTCCGGTAGACTTTGCATTAGAATTATAAATCGCTCTTGGGATACAAGAGAGGCAGGCAAAATTGATGTTTGTCGGGACAAAAACTCCAAAATACTGTTGGGCTTCTGCGAGGCACCACTGGCATTCCAGTTAAGAAAGATCCGAGAGAAGAGGAGATGTTGGTTGTTAAGGGGCACGCTGTAAGAAACCAAAGACTAAATTAAGGAGGTGGGTCTGAGTGAAATAAGATATTAGAAAAGGTGTGAGAAGACTCAATGTTTGGTAAGTCATGGAAGTGGAGGTTCGAGAACTTTCTTGCTGAGGTACTTTAGCCGATGGATTGGTAATACGCTTACAAGGAACGGAGGCGGTTCACTCTTGTTATGCAGATAGTGTTGGAAATGTATGAGCAGTGACAGGTGGGGGTTGAGAAGCCTATGAATATGGCGAAGACCGGTTTAAACTAACTCCATTTGACACTTGTGGTGAAATGCGTGTCTTTGAACAACATAACTCAAAAACGATACCAACTTTGTGTTTGAGTTTAAGATTTTTCAAAATTGTCACTCGAAGATTAAAAAAATCTCCCAAACTCCAAAACAGCTTTACATGGAATATTTAAAAAGTAAAATGATTTTCTCAAAAGTGACTAAAATTTTATTAAAACCACATATGTTTAACATTTTTTCACGACAAACGAAATGCATAACTCAAATTTTCTCGGAATGTTCTCAGAAATTCTTTTAATGTACGTCCTCCAGTGTAGTCATATAGCACGATGAATGAAATGGGTGAAATGACGTTCAAACAAGCCCAGGTTCCATAGAGCTTAGAGTTACCTGACATTCAGCTTTTAGGATATGGTAGCTCATCCATGTGGTACCTTATCCAGATAACTCACCCTGACCGAGATTCGAACTCGGGACCTCTTAAACTTGAGGCAGACACAGTGCCACTACGCTACTGAGGCGCACAATAGGCATTTTGGATACAGTGGTTTGTATAAGAGTAGAGAAAGTCATATAAGGGTAAATTATTAGATCTTGTACTTAAATTTGTAATTCAAGACCTAGGTCTTTAATATTGAGATACCATTTCTAGCAACTGAAATGGAGCGATAAACCCAAACACTGCAACACATTGCTTTCAGGGAAAAGAGAGAGAGAGAGAGAAATTACCTTGAATATGACACCATGTGTCACTAACAAGCTCTGATTATCGGTTTACTCGCTAGGAATGGGAACAAACTTATTTGATTAGTCTGCCTCGGATTACCCAACGGGTGGTTAATTCTCCCAAAGCACAGTCAGCGAGAACGTCATCCAAGGACATTTGCATAAGGAAAGCGTATCTGTGTTTCACAGAGAATGTACACCTATCTTTAAAGGCACTTTAAATGAATCTGCTTTGAAAACATGTCAGAGAAAATAAGTCTTAATAATAGTAATAATAATAATAATAATAATAATAATTAATAATAATAATAATAATAATAATAATAATAATAATAATAATAATAATAATAATAATAATAATAATAATAATAATAATAATAATAATAATAATAATAATAATAATAATAATAATAATAATAATAATAATAATAATAATAATAATAATAATAATAATAATAATAATAATAATAATAATAATAATAATAATAATAATAATAATAATAATAATAATAATAATAATAATAATAATAATAATAATAATAATAATAATAATAATAATAATAATAATAATAATAATAATAATAATAATAATAATAATAATAAAAATAATATAATCTCGGTGCATTACTCGTCTTCAGTTATGTTTAATAAGCATTATATAAGTAAATATTGAAACTGTTAAACTTTCGGTTCCACAAACATTTGATAGGGTTGGTGAGTCTAGCATAAAATGCACAAGGATCTATGCCACACATATGACACATCCATTTTAATAAAAACTGGAAAGCATTTGATGGCTTTCAAATGAGAGATAGAGATGGCACCATTGTGACCAGTGATAGGTCAAAATCAATTCATTTCTAGGAATTACGTCCATCACTCATAATTACTGAGAGTCGTTCAAATGAAATACATCTAGCGATATTTTTTCTTTGAACCCTATGCAGTAAACAAATAACAACAAACAAGCCAAAATGTGCCTTCCGTGTTAATTAGTTCCAACAAAATTCCACCGCAGTGTATCAGATGGTCTAGAAAAAAATCATAGAAGTAAAAATATCTTCTAAAATACTTACGTTCACAATA
Organism: Mantis religiosa; assembly: GCA_030765055.1. Classification (NCBI taxonomy): domain Eukaryota; kingdom Metazoa; phylum Arthropoda; class Insecta; order Mantodea; family Mantidae; genus Mantis; species Mantis religiosa. Next base: position 405,496 of record JAUKNK010000065.1, read on the forward strand.
TGTCTTTACATTCACATTTATCACATTATCCTCACTGCTCATATTGAAGTTATTATTAATAAAAGTAAATGAATTGCGTATTGAATAAGTTATCAAACTTAATGTTGAAACAATTTACACTAGATTGTCCATCTGGATGTTACATGTTAAAACATGAACATGGACTTAGTGGACTCAGTGGAGTATAATTACTAAGTCGGAGTGCATACTAGAACAAGAATTAGAAATCCTTAATTTGAGTCTAATATATTTGTTTATAAATTTCTTAAAACACTAATTTACATTTTATGAAATACTATTGCATAAATACTACTTCGGCAGTCGCAATACCATCTTTAGTAACGGCACTATGAGTTTCGAAGTAATTCATTTATTGGACCTTCGCTTTAGATATGTACATACACTTAAATGTAAATCCATAATTGAAGCACTTAGATTCAGAAGTTGTTAAGTCAATGTTTTTGAGAAATCCTGATAAACACACGATAAGCACTCTGAATACCAGTTCTTGGTGGTGCAACTACACTGTGCCACCTTGCTCTTTGATTTTAGCTGTTGATATAAGATTAGACATTTAGACATTCCTCAAGTGCACTTTCAGAAAGTTTATCTGTAATTCCCAATACCAGGATACACTCTTTCATGCCTATTGAGAGAATTTTTGGCAATATTGAGAAGAAGAAACGATCAATGGATAAAGTCTTAGTCCCTTCCACATGGGTGACACTGATCAAAGATTCACTACAGAAGAAGCCCATTGATGTCCATGTAAAACGTCCACTGACAGATAACGGGGAACATGATGGCACTCCGGTTGTTCAAATTTTTGACTTCAAAGATGTCCTCGACCATGTTCTTCTAAGAAGTATTCCTGAATTCACCTTAATCCGGGGTGTGTACTTCCAAAGAGGATGTGTACCAGAATTTCGTCACACTGTCTCCCTCATTTTATCGTCCCCAGTCTCGTTTGAGGAGAGTGGTGAGACTGCAAGCCTTTCACAAAACATGTGATAGTGCGAGAAACATACTATTTAGGCTTCGGAAGATTAAGAAGGCAAAATATTAGGATATTTGTTCACTACTGGAACATGTCACTCTGCCAGAATGTACCACATTTTATGATACAATGACATATGGAAGAGATGTACAAGATGATGTAATAGAGATGGAGTGATGTTTTGATGACAATGTTGTATGTCAATCCATGAAGTGCATACTGGATTGGTCCATAGTAGATATTTATTGGTGAAAATAAAGTAATATTTTATCCATGGCTACATATTATAATACTGTATAATGGAAAAACTCTAGCATTAAGAATCAGAAGATGATGAGTCAAGTAACTTAACAACTTTTCATCCATTTTAAATTAAAAGTTGTTAAGTCCTAATAGTAAAATATCCTGCCAACATGCCACATATATCAAACCATAAGAAACGCTTCAATACAGTACTGTGTGCCTCCAAACGGATCCATCACATAAAATTCTTTCATTTGGATTACTATTTTGGTTATTCAAATTACTTTTGAAATCTTTGAGCAGCTCTCCTGCACAATTTTGAAACAGTGACTTAGTAACTTATGCTTCTGGTCGGTTCAATTAAGGTTTTTAAATCCCACTTATACCTCCAAAAGTAAATTTACACTTCATGAGTATAGAGTCACCAGCTTCAAAGTAGTGATCAAATGAAACAAGTATCCGTTAAGAAATTGTAAACACCAGTTGCTTTTAATTTACACAGTTTAACACAAGCACTATATTTCCGGATATAATGTCGTACTATACGGTTTGATTAAAGAGACACACACTGGGCATACATCTCAAAGTTGTCATTATGGAAAATGTAGAACAGCTGTACAATCATCTTCATGAGGGATTCAAGGAAAATGATGCTTGTGTAAAGAGAAAATAAAATCACACAGCAAGTTTTTGAGACCCAGGTTCAAATTGGTGTTTTTGAAGATATCTTCTTTAAGAGGGAAAATTTATCGAAAACATTAGCACAAGTCTGGCAGCCTTTAAAAGCAACCATAATTGCCATTCTGTTAGTGAAATGCAAACGTGCAGAGGCAGTGGCAAGCGCGCTTCAGATTTCTTTAGGCTGTTGGGTTAATTGATCACACACGTTCTTATTAAGAAATCAATAATGTACCTCCCAAGACAAAATAAATGAACAACAGACAGAGAAGAAGTTTATTTGGAAACATCCGAAGTATTCGCTGACGCTGCGTTCACAGTAAACAATTCAAACAAGTAGGAAGATTTCTCAGTATGGGTTATATGCATAGCAGCCGAGCAAAGAAATGCATGCCTCGTCACTTAAACAACTGGGTTCTAATCCCTGAAATACGCTTTTTCATTATTTAAATTCTAATATCTTAAAGATGTTGTACTGACGTATGTTTTCTAGGCGTCAGGTACCTATTGAATTTAAGACATTCATGGATGAAAACGCAGAAAGATTTACTTTATTTACTTTTTTCAATCAGGATTACTATAATATTTACTTATTTCATATTTAGTTTGGAAACCAAGAGGAGAGCTTTTCAATTTGTGTATCTGGCATAATAAATGTCTTGATGTCAAATAAACCTTAGCAATTGTAAATTATTATGCGTAATAAACAGTGATTTTCTTAGCAAATGTGGAATACGAACCTCGTTAGGCCTCAATGCTACACACCTGCTCCTAACGACTCGGTTGTTAGTGCATATTCAGTAGCTGGGACTCCATTTAAAAAGTGAAAAATAGAATGAAGCTAAAGGCACGCGTCCCGAGACACCATTGTGAACCGACCCCGCAAACAATTTGGACTTCGACAAGTACACGCTTCAGAGTCAGCTCCCTCCCTCACCCTCTAGGCTGTACGCGGAGGTAAATATATCGAAAGAAGTGTTGTATTCAGTTCCCTTGCATTTGTAATGTAAAACACTTCACCACTTTTAACATTACACTTTTTGAATCTTAACGTGACAGGGGAATATGAATAATGCACTTTGATAACTTTGCATGGTAGTAGACGGTTCATTGACTGTGATTCCTACATCTACGCTTATTCACGTCAGACGTGAGCGAAAGATGCAGGTATGTACACTCGTGCCCATTCAACAAATCCAGTGCGTTATTCGATCGCCTAAAGAAAATAAGTAATAAATTCAAAGAAAACATTAAAACCTTATCCTAGAAGTACATAGTTTAAAATGTGGGCTACAGAAAATATGTTTGTTTTCCCTCGTAGAAAAGTAAATTAAACTTAGCTAGTTTTAACTACAAAGTCACGAAATAAATAGAAAGTTCACCTTTTAAATACAGGAATGCAATCCGTACATTAAGTGACTGGCGTTAACCCTTCGAAGCCTATTTTAAGGCTACATTGGGCTTGAAGGGTAAATTACAGGGACGATAGTATTTCCTATACAATCAGGTACGTCCATTGCATGAGTAATCATGGTGATATATTGTAACATTCCTATTTATGTAGTATAAGGCTGTTATTTCACTGTTAATAGCTACACACAGTGAGAGAATGTGCCATATTTATTAGATATATAGCACATATGGCACAAGATGGCACCAACACATACACACATACAAGGTTCACACATATACGGGTAGTTAAACTATAATCGAGCCCACTCACGGCCTTTCTCTAATGCGCGAGACGGCAGTCAGTCACCGGGGAACTTACGCCGGAAGAAGCGGACTACAATCCTTACTTTATAAATACATTCTGGAAATGTTGACCTACTGCTCTCATATAGGCAGCATATCTCACGTAAGTATTCTCGCTCACCCTCCGAAGCTCAGCAGCAGGTATTCTTGTGATTTCTTGTACAATGTTTTTTCCTAAGTTCCTGTAGTGTATAAGGATTGGAACGATACACTTTGTCTATTAAAGAACCCGATAAATAAAAGTCACAACTCATTAGGTCAGGAGAACGAGGGGTCGGGGCACAAATTAACACCAACTATTCTGTCATCACACATCTCTCTTACTGCATTTATTGATTCGACAGCCGTATGTGCTGTTGCAGAAACTTGCTGGAACCAACCATACGATTTCTCTTCTTTTGTCAAGTGATTGAAAAACGACATCATAATTAACCTCTGATATCGCTCTGTATTAATTGTTTCATCATAGAATATAAGTCCTATTATTCTTCTAACACTTATCGCACACTACACTCCAATTTTCTGATCATAATAAAGCGTTTTATCTAGTAGCGCAGGTTTTTCTGAAGCCCAGTATCGACTATTGTGAGTATTCAAACGTCCAGTTAAATGAAACCAAGATTCATCAGTGAAAACAAAAACCATGGATCAATGAAACCCCTTTCTATGAATTGGAGGGAGCAGTTACAATAATTCACAGTTTAGCTGGATCATTTGGCTTTAACGCATGCACACGTGTATGGCGATAGGGCTTCAGTTTCAACAGACGTGTATCGTTCCAATCCTCATACAATACGGGAACTTTGGGAAAACATTGTACAAGAAATCACAGGGATACCTGCTGCTGAGTTTCGGAGAGTGAGTGGAAATATTTATACGAGATATGCTGCCTGTTTGAGAGCAGAAGACCAGCACTTCCAGCATCTGTTATAAGGTAATGATTCCAGTCCACCTCTGCCGGCCGTCTCGCACAGTAAGGAAAGGTTATGAGTGGGTTCGACTATAATTTAACTGCCTTATATGAAGAAAAGGGAAGTTGGATGGGGAAGAAGGCTCAAGAGTACGCTAGGAACACACAACATAAACCTACACATGAGACGGAATCTTTAATTGCTCCTTCTAACACTCATAGTCAATTAACATTCCTTTACAAACTCAACAATCAAAATTACCTAAAGAATACATAGTTATTTTACAGTGAAATCCATGTTAATTTAAGTCTAACTTCCAAAACTGACTTACACATAAATCTTCGGTCGGTAAATCAGCTACGTGTTTCTTTGAATAATATACTCTACGTACCTTCGTTATACAAATCCTCTACAAAATTATATTCTACATTAGTGTGCTTGTACATATTACATCAGGTGTTTTCAACAACTTAATACGAGGTTGCTTAACTTCATATACCAATATGAGAATTTCATCATTTACATCTAGATCTGTTACAATTTTCTTCATCCAGATTTAATCTGTTGTGCCGCTAGTTAATGCAACATACTTAGCATCCGCAGATCAGAGTGCCTCTGACTTTTCGTTTTGTCACCCAAGGAAGTTGTACTGCTTAAATATATAAATAAATTTCCTGATGTAAATGTTCTGTCCAGGTCTCCTACCCAATCTGAATCTTCATATCTTCATATATTAAAATTACTAAACAAGGTTTGTGGTGCCATTAATGTATTTGAAAATTTTTTATAAACCTTTTCATTGCATTTCAGTCTCATTTGTTTGAGACCTACTATAGAAATTGACAATTCCATTAATATCTGGCCTAATAGTTATCACTACATACACGAGATATCCTACCAGCTCTGTGTAAGGTTCGACATTTACAATGCATGGTCCTGACAGTTCTTTCGGTAGGTTAATTTCCAAAACGTGCCGTTGCAAGTTTACCCTTATTCATTTGGAAACGTTCAAGCAAGTTGATGAATTAAGTTTTGACGTAATACAATGCCTCCTTCGGTTAAGGAAACCTCAAGTGCGAGAAAGTTGTGGAGCTTTCCTAAGTCTTCAGCATTGCTGTATGCTTTACACTTATAGCTTCAATTTTGTTTGCAACAGTCCTCAGCGTGCTAAAGAACATATACACAACGGAGTTGCCCAGCATTTTAGTACACAATATTGATATTGAAAGCCTAGATTTTTCATAAACGGATCCAAATTACTATTCCAAGCTCTAGGTACATACTTTAAGCCATCAAGAGCCTTGTTCAGCTTGCAAAGGAATAATGAACCATCTCATAAACTTTTAGGTTTTTCATATAAATTGATTCATTTACCTTCCCAATGTAAGAATTCATTTCTCATATTTAATTACTCATTGACCAGTCACTTTTCATATATTACAGACATTAAAATTGTTAATGCAGCTATCGCTGCTACTGGAAATCATATGAATTTCATGATAAAAGTATTTGGACTGCAACCTTTTATGGCAGGACTTGCTTTGTATTATGTTTCGCCATTTTGTTCTGCAGATATTAGACACCCATTTACTATCAATCGTTTTCCACCAAAAGTAACTCGGTTAACGACCATATATTATTTTCTTAGGCATTTAATTCTTCACTGACTGCATCTAACCTCAAATGTTCATATGCTCTGCCATTGATGTTCTCATGTTCATTTGGTACATCATGAGCATATGATTCTGCATGAAAGCTAAGCTCTTCTGCACATAACTCAAAGTCTAGTTCATCTTCAGTGCTTACAGCATAGTCTTTCAATTAGGTTAGTGCTTGTATCCTAGTACTCTTTCTAGCTCAAACAATGTGTTCTGAATCTGATTCTTGGGCTCTTGTTACAAGTTCCGAATCTGAAATATAAGTTTCATCTCTTTTGTTTTCTGCTTGGCATTCTGTACACTTCTGCTTTATTTTCACTAGTCTCCCTGCCTAGTAATTACTGTTGTATATTCATAAACTTATTTTCATTAAAGTTTATGTCGCTATCTGTAATTACTTTTCTATTTTGTGGACCTCACAGTTTTTAGCCATTTGGACAGTAATCTACCATGTAACATTTGAGAGTCCTGGATCTAAATTTACCTTTAATCTGAGCATCTGGAAGCCGAAAACAAGCAATATATCCAAAAATTCTGATTTTGCTTAAGTTTTGCTCCCTTCCAAACCACACTTCACCGGTAAGCTTTGGTTTAGGATGTGGCTGTATTTTTGCATACTACGTACACTGTAGTTAGTACAGATGCTTTCCACAAATTCTTTGCTAGACCTGATATCAGCAATATATCTAGCTTTTTCAACCAAAGCTGCATTCATTAAGTGTATACCATACTGAAAATAAAAATTGAATTCCTTTCCTTTGAAATCTGGCTTAAACGTCATTGGATATGAACTCAACTCCATTATCACATCCAAAATAACTTATTTTTTGGTTATGGTGAACAACTGTCGTCGCTTCATAAACTTTGAAATAATGAAATATTTTTTATTTGAACTCAAAAGAGTAATTGGCTTCAAAATTCAGTGAAATCATCAATAAAGTTAAGAAAATGCCCTTTGTCATTTCAAGATATTAGTTCAATAGGGTTCTAATATATCACTGTGAACAAGTTCTAGTGACCTAGTGACCTATTTACCCTCTGAGGTAACTTGCCTGCAACAAATAAATGTTTCCTATAATTTCTCCTTTAGTGATCTATTGGCATTTGTTTTCAAATGTATCCCTCAGCTAACTTTTCAAGTTCTCTTATATATCCTAACCTCTCATGGCACATTCTAGTTGCAGGTTTAGTTAGTTTAGCTATATTATCAATGAAACATGATAGACATGAAACTTAGTTTGTCAAGCTTATCATCTACTGCTACAACACATTTATTCTATGTACTGTGTGTTTTATAATTATTAAAACAAATGATAGATCATGTTAAATCTAGTTTTCTAATCAATAGATTAGGTTCCAACAACATTTTTATAGTCATTCTTACATTTTTCCTAACAACAAATGAATTTACCTCAATATCTCCACAATTTCTGCTTTTAGGCATTGATTTGGGCCTGCTACCTTTATGAGCAATGATTTAGATGAAGCTTTGATACTGGTTACAGTAGTAGTGTAGATGGTAGCGTGTCTGCCTCGCGTTCAAAAGGTCCCGAGTTTGAAGTTCCAGGGTGAGTTTTCTGGATAAGATTTCATCAAGGGTTTTCCCTTATCCTGTACGATGAATGTCTGGTAACTCTAAGCTTTATGTACCTGGGTCCACCTGAGCATTATTTCACCCTGTTCATTCATCGACAGATATGACTTAACGTCGTTATATATATATATATATATATATATATATATATATATATATATAGGGTAAAGGTATCCCTGTAAAAATCCTTTGGGGCTTATGTGAGGGTGACGGATGGTTATGGCACCCATCTATACAGAGTGTTTCGAACGACACTATATAGAAGTAGTTGCTCAGCTTCTATGTGACACATATAGATAGATTTTACAGCCAATATAGCCACATTAAAAACGCTCCAGAATTAGTGTGGATCAGGCAGTGACAGGAGCAACGCCACGTACTTCACGCTATCGAAGGAATCTCAGGTAGGTGACACCGTGCCGCCTGTTGTAGCTGTTTGTAAACATACTGGCATACTCTACGGTAGCTTGCTACTATTAAGAATTTATTTGGCTTATGAAACCGCAATAAAGAAGCTATTCTTTAGTTATTTGTTGATAGGTGTTTAACGTGATCCAATTCCGTTGTAACAGTCGATGACGGCATATAAGCTGGTAGACATATGCAACTTAAGCCTTTTAGAGGGAAGTTAATGTTAGTGAGGTTGACGATGGAAGCATTAAATGATAAAACGAACAGAGAACAATGTCAAAGAACTGCAGATAAAGTTAAACAAAACTAATTTGTTTATGCAATGGGACAAGCATTTTATTTCACTGTGTTTAATAATACTAAATAAAGCATTTGTAACTTAAAAGGAAGCTGTGATTTTACAGTAAACAGTTGAAAGTACTGTACAATTAAGATCATAGCAAAATGAGCAACCTTGGAACTGTCAAGCTACTATCGACTTCTTCACAAATAACTGCCCTTTGCCCCATTACCTGAAAGCGAGGCTAGGGTCATTGATAAAGAGCAAGGAGCAATGCTTCTGTTTTCGTGACTGGTGCGTCCCAATAACAACTTTTGAGTTTCGCACATCAAAGGCTTCTGCGCTGCCTAATCTCAAAATAATGTAATATTTAATTCTGCATAAAATTACACCTAAGAGAATTTCGAAGCTGTGACACCGAAATTCGGACTAGTTAAGTTATGAACTGCGAAGCGGCTATATTCGTTCGGTGTCGTTTTGAAACAACCTATATAGACATCGGCATACTAGGCCTGTGAGGCAGCCGCCTTCACCCCCCAGGAATGTCCCTGGTACTCCCGTAGGGGAGGGGATCCCTCCCCTTCAGCTGCCGTGGTGCGGGCGCTGCGGACGCTTAGCACTCGTGGTACCTCTGACGTTACTAGAGGAACCTCGGGCTGAACATCTGAGCCCCTCCCTCCGGGAGTTGTTCGGATTGGGTTGGTCTCGAGGGGGCAGTGTGTTCCCGATACTCGTGGGATTCGAGTACGTCTTCGGACGGGGTGGAGGGAAGCCATTAATTCTCCCGGGTACTAGCCTGCAAAGCTAGTAGAAGGTGTGTTAGATCGCCAGACGGTCCCACCGAGGTCATATCGGTAGCCTTCACCTTTGGTGTTGGCGCGCGTAAGTGGCGTATCCACTACAGTCCCGTCTTGTGTCCTTGGACCAGATGGGGGGGCCTTGTTTGTCACCCAGGTCTTGCCCTATGGAAAGCATCACGGAGGACGCCGAGCGCCCTTTGGGACAGCTCGGATAACTCCCTGGTTTTAAGAGGTCCGGGTCTTGGTCCTACGAGTCCAGGACTGATGGGAGTAGACCCTCTGGACTCAAGAACTGTCCCTGGTACCCATTTCCGTTAGAGGCTGAGTAAACCCCAGGGCCAAAGTGCGACCTATATATATTGTTAACTGCACACTGGAAGCTCACTGGAACCTAAATTAGATACCAAAGAAGTCGGTGCTGTGCTTCAATGGTGAAAACAATCCATTGTAGGAAACTCGTTCCTGCAGCACTGGACCCTCCAAGGTTGGGTGTGTTTAAATTTGATTCTTACTTTCCGGAGCATAATCACTTATGTCTTGGTCTTAGAATATGATAGATTCTTACGGAGGGGATTCAACACTGCGACCAATCTTTATCTATTGTACCCATGTCCCAAGTGGGGCGTCCCGGGAGGAAGGATGAGACGAGAGGAGAAAGAGGGCGGCTGACCCAAGGAGTCACGACAGTGTAGAGAAAGGGCACCTACAATTGACCAGTTAGAAATTCCTCTGCAGGCCAGCACAACCGGTATCCCACCCACCGTGATCCTGAAACGGCCCACTAGGTCGGCCGGGAGACCGGAGACTGTCCTACCGGAGGAGGAAGCATTTACCTGGAGCATACCATCCTGTCATGCACCCCCGAGACTCCCGCTGACACTTCTAGCCCGAAAGAGACCACCAGATGAGAGATGATGTGAAATGATAATGAAGCTGAAAAGGAGGGACAAGAAGTTCGGGGGGATGTAATTGTCCTACCCAGCATTCGTCTGTTGACCCGGGAAAAGCCCCCAAAACCATGGGTCAAGTAGGCCATCTACGGGAATCGAACACAAATGACAGGAGCATGCAGGGAAATGCATGTCCCATCTTAACGCACAAAGTAATCATATGTAAACTCAGTTACACCTTCCAACAAATTTGAGGCGTGCTATTATTTTTGTATATTATGCTTTCTCTCCCAGAAGTTTCTGAATACGGATTGGCATAGACGGTTTTATAGTTTCATCCAGCTGCACTAATGCGCATTACTTTCTATAAACTAACTTTTCAGAGGAGCAATAAGGAAGAATTGACATGAATGAAAGAGTATTAGGAAAAACCGTTTAGCATTCGCACAATGTAAAGGTTGATAAACGATCAGTAGAAACCTTCATAATTATAGAAAAAATCTGACAAGAGGAAAGAAAAAGCACACCCGTGGGAGGAAGACAGTAAATTTGAAATTCCAGTAAGAGACATTTAATCCATGAAATATAGAAACGACGCGCAAATAAAGCTAAAAGTAAGCGTACGTAGAAATAGCGTCCCCGGGGCATAGAACAACACAGACCAAAGCAGAACATTTCCTTCCTGCGCAATCTGTGGGAAGGTGAAACTTTGGATAAATCTTCATCTTATTTGTAACCACGTGTGTGTATTGCACAAAGAAAGGCACTTAAAATCGTCTTTAAAAATAATTTTTGACCCCACATGCTCCATTTCTGTCCGCAAAATAACATTTTGTGTATATTAAAATAAATGATGGCAAAATAGATGATTATATTATAACTAAAATTCTTTAACGAAACGGGATTTCTTTTAAAAAATCTGAAGTGTAACATTCACATGACCTTCTCTACCACCCTGCCTTGGTAGCTTAGAGGGTGTATGCCTGCCTGCCTCCCGTTCAACTGGTCACGAGTGCGAATCTCGATTGTAGTTAATTATTTTATTTTATTTATTTGGAAAGTTGCTATAAAACTATTCTGCAAACACAGGTTCTGGATAGATAGAGTCAACATGAAAAATTCAATGCCACGGCTGGGATTTGAACCACGGATCTCCTGGTTTCCGTCCAGTCGCCAACGTGTCGTCCTGACATTAAACTCTCCATTTGACTCACATATGTGGTTCAAATCCCGGCCGTGGCATTGCATTTTTCATGTTGACTCTATCTATAAAAAATCTTAGCCTATATACGGTTAGTGTGAAGAAATTACTAATTTTCATCAATTAACTAAAATAACAGGTTCTGGAGTATAATGTTCACCACCATCCGTGTTCGTTGACACTGACCGCTGCATTCCAGGAAAGTAATATATGTACCTATAATACTGCTGAATGAAATCACGCCCTGCAGGTGGGGAGGGAATGGGGAAGATTCGTTATCTGAGTAGCATATGAAGCTGACGCAACAATTCGCTTAATGCTGTCCACAACACGAATGACTGAGGAACAGATGACGGTGAAGATGTCAGTGGTGAAAATGAAGTGGAGGCGGAAGAAAACATTTTAAATGTTAATGAAGTGATAACTCATTTTAAAAAATGTGATTCTTTGGATGGGGAAGCAAAATGAATCAACCAGCATTCATCTCCTCCGTCTTGCCGCAATACGCGGAGAAAATACGTAGCGTATTAGTGCGTCAAGTAAAACTTACTGATATTTATTTTAAACCAGGAAAAGTTAGGCTGGGGTAAAATACACACAGAGTAGTATAAATCAAGATCGGTTACAGGCTGGAATACATACGTACCAGCATAAACGGTGAGTAATTTTGGAAGCATTGTAATATATTTACCTTATATACGAGAGTTTAATTTTGTACTGTAATGTATTATGACACTCCTCCAATTACACAGAATTAATTTTTTTTTGGTCCCTTCTAGTGTTGCAGCTCTATTTACCGTGGTAAGATTATAACGTGGGGGTGAAGGATGTCCCCCAACAACCGCGTTATTTCGGGCTTCTGCTGGACTAGTCAAGCTTAAATGATAGTCAAACCCTTTAAAAGCCCATCGCCATGTAATGCAAGAGATAGAAACAACGAATAAATATTCAAGATTTAGAAAAAACGACTTCCCGTTTTAGAAATATATTTGAAAATTCAAGCCATTAACAAAAAATATATCAGAAAGATTATCTCCGAAACACTATTTGATAAAAACTGTGCTTCAACGAGTTCGACATGGTTTGTTTGTCTATGTCTTACGATTTAGAAAACCAGTAATGCAAACGTAATGAAGAGGATTTCACAGGCTATTTGCAGAAAAACCAGTCCAACTGTGGTATTTTATATACATCATTAGAGACATTTTTATAAATTAAAATTGTTGTGACTTTTTCATGTAAAGCGTAGTTTGGGGTAGGGATTTTCTTGAAAATCTTCATGTCATATGCTTGGAAGTTACTGAACTTAAATGCCAAGTTTAGTATTTCTTTCCCATATGTTGTTCGTAGAGACGCAGACACAGTTATGAAGTTTTTGTGTCATTTAGGGAGTATCAAAACAAGTATTTCCGGTAAAACTTCAGTATCAATTTTTGGGTACTTATTCTGCTTTAAGTAAGCAGTGAGAAAGTCCTATTTATACAAAGGACAAAAACGCTTCTAAATAGCGGTAATAATGAACAACAGTAGCCAAACTGTTCAAGTATCCATAAAAATAACGACAGAAACTTGCGACATTACCAAAGATAAGATAGAAATTTCTATAGAAGTAATGAGACGGCACCTTCTTAACAACTGTGTAATACGTTTTGTGTCATCTATTTCTAAATAATAATAATAATAATAATAATAATAATAATAATAATAATAATAATAATAATAATAATAATAATAATAATAATAATAATAATAATAATAATAATAATAATAATAATAATAATAATAATAATAATAATAATAATAATAATAATAATAATAATAATAATAATAATAATAATAATAATAATAATAATAATAATAATAATAATAATAATAATAATAATAATAATAATAGTAATAATAATAATAATAATAATAGTATTATTATTATTATTATTATTATTATTATTATTATTATTATTATTATTATTATTATTATTATTATTATTATTATTATTATTATTATTATTATTATTATTATTATTATTATTATTATTATTATTATTATTATTATTATTATTATTATTATTATTATTATTAATTTATTGGAATTCACATTGAAATGTAAGTAAACATAACAAGATAAACATCTGGATGTCCCGTTGTTTTGCTTTCTGGGAGGTGAGTTTGAAATTAGGTTGTTTGGTTAAATTAACTGGGCCGGGCTATTTCATGGAGAGGATTTGGCACGGAGACCCACTTTCGGTCTATTGTACCTATATTGCCAATTAGGAGCACCCCTGGGAGGAAGGATGAGGCAAGAGGAGGTAGAGGGCGGCCATTCCAAGGAGCCATGACAGTGCAAAGGGCAGGGGACCTACATTCTACTAAATGGAAACTTTCCGGCAGGCCAGGACAACGGACATTCTACCCTTCTGTGGTTTGGAAACAGCCCCACCACGAGACCTGGGTTTGGAGACCGGCAACCTCCTACCGAAGGAGTAAGTCACAGCATATCATCCTGCCATGCACCACCGACACCTCCAGATGAGAGATGATGTGAAACGATAATGGAGATGAAATGGAGGAACAGGAAATTCGGGGGATGTAATCAACCTCCCAAGTATTCGTCTGGCGACCCGGGAAAGCAACCCTGAAAACACGTGGATGAGGTAGAGTCGAACCCGGACCTCCCGAATGCGGAGCACAGACGAAACCGCCTGAGCCATCCCGCTCGTTTGGTTAAGCTACAGGAACGTTTGCAGTGTACATTTATTCTCTGTGCAATGATGTAAAAGATTTGAAATACTAAAGTGAGATACTATACTCTAAATATAAATATAGTTTTATGGTGTGTACTATTGTTATGTGAAATATCACATTTCTGTAGTTTGGAGTGCTCCAGTGTTAGTTTTCTCCTTATCTTAGGGAACACTACGAGCTACATTCAGTCTAGATATAAGCACATATGAGTGCAGTGCAGAAAAAAGCAAGACTTCCTTTGTGGTATGGAGGTTAAGATACTAAATAGCCTTGACATCCAAAGGTCCCATGTAAATTTTTCGGTGGAGCTGGGAATTTCTCAGTAACCGGGATTATATCTCATATTCCCTAGAGTCTGGTAATATGAGTGAAGCTAGGACTATGTATGTGATATGATGGCAATTACCAAAAGTAATACCACGCTAATGAGCAATTCTTGCAAAAGTAAAACAGGCGCCAATATGACCTGAGATACACAACTAAAAGTCAGATCTGTAATACTTTGTAAACATTAAGTTTAAGGATTCCGAGTGATTTGATGTTTTAAATGCTTAAACTGTGGTAGTAATTAGACAAACGGGAGCCTGCTTGAGGATGGGTAAGCGCCAACAACAAACAAACTTCCGTACGACAAATGTGCCTGTTACATCGCAATCAATATCCCACATAGGCTGAAGGGAAGTTTACTTTCGTTTGTCAATAACTGACATTTATATGCAAACATTATCCCATAACTATAATAGAAAGAAAATACATCGCATAAAACCTCAGTTTTGCGGAGAACGTCCATAAATTTGTACACCGATGAAGGGATAAGAGGGAGATTAAGGCAAAGTTATCCCTTGCGTGTTATATAATTTATTTACGTAGTTTAATTTATAACCAAACAATAATGTAGCACGTTTACTAGCGTTCGATAGGTTATGTTCAATTTTTCAGCAAACACTAATGTTGGATTGGAGGTGATTCGGCACCTCGACCAGACTGGTCTTTAGTACCTTATGCCCCAAGTGGGGCACCCCAGGGAGGAAGGATGAGGTGAGAGGAGAGAGGGGGCGGCCGACCCCAAAGAGTCAGTACAGTACAGTGGGCGGGATCGCTACACTTTACTAGATAGAAACTCCCCGGCAGTCCAGAGGCCACACCCGCCCGCAGAGCAAGGAAGACTCCAGGCTGGCTTGAACAGCCTGCACCCCGCCAGCCGCGTTCCTCAATCGGCTCACTAAGCCGGAGCGAAGGTGTTCACTTTGACACATAAAAGGAGCAGCTACCAGAAAATTCGCTGCGTTCACAATGTACGCTTTGGAAAGGTAGAGTCAGACTGAAAAATTCAATTTGAATCTCGGCTATGGCATTGAAGTGTCCTATCTGACTCTATCTTTCCATACTTAGGCCTACACGCGGCTAGTGTTAAAGAACAATTAACTTTTTCAATATATACTTTAATACCACTCTGACTTTATTTCAAAGCTTTGCGATAGATGCTTTGAGACTTGGCCGTCTGCATGGTAGCCGAGCGGTGAAACGCATGTGTCTCCTAAGTGGACCAACTGAGTTCGAATCCTTGCTCTGCATGGTTCTTTATATTATTGTTACTTTAATAGTATTTTCTTACGTTTTTTCTTGCATAAGATAAATAATGATATTTTAAACACATTCATTATGGAAACGCAAATGACATATTCTTGTCGTATTCAAAATAAATACAATGTTATTAGAAAATTGCCTTAATAATGGTTGTGTAAACACTCGGGCTCATTCAACTGTTATGAATGTTAAAAGGCTAAGTTTAACCCGTGGCGCGACAGCCCTATATAGAGCCTTGGCCTACCAACCCGACTGCCGGCCTCACGCCCACATACGCACGGCAAAGTGGGCGATCATCCAACCAATACGAGAAGGAGATGTGGTTAGCATCTCGGCATCTCCCAGCCGGATTGTTGGTTTTCGTGACCAGGGCCGCTTACCTAGCGTAAGCTCCTCACCTTCCTCACGATGCTGAGTGGGCACCAGTCCTATACCCGGGACCGAAAATTCCCACCACATGGGTGGGATCGAACCCGAGCCGCTGCTGCATTAGCCCGCTACACCACGGCGCAGGATGTTATGAACGCTGCTGGCATATAATGCGAAGTATCCTCTCGTGTAAATTTCACTAGGCATTTGGTGTCATCCATATCTCGCAGAATGAGGGCAGTAATAGAAGTACAGGGTTTACACATCTGATACTAAGTTAATTTCCATTTTTATTTGATTTTACGTATAGGAAAAAGACATTTATTTCAGTTAGTTTAAAAATAGAGTAGAGTGTTTCAGTTTTTATGTGCGAGTCATAAAATCAAGTTAACTTTAGCAATTGGAAGTTAAGTTATTACAATGTGCGTAATACACATTTCGTATTTCTACAGTAAAACAGTAAAAATGATATTCTGGATTCGAACCTTTGTAGGCCTAGCTCCATATACTTCATAATCGCTCGCCTATCAGTACACGTTTAGTGACTGAGATTCAATCTTTGTGAATATGCACGAAACATATGAAACAATACATAATGTGAAATGAAATGAAATGTGTAGTGTTTAACGCCCGCTTTTACTACATACGGCAACGCAGGCGGTGACACTGATGATACACGAGATGAAGATGGAGCACCGGTGGAATGAGATAGCGGGGGAAACCGAAGATCCCGAAGAAAACCCGCCCCAGCGCCGTGTTGTCCCCCACAAATCTCACTTTGCGGTCACCTGGGATTGAACCCGGGCCGCCTTGGTGAGAGCCAAGCGGTCTAACCGCTGAGCCATGGCGCGGCCACATACATAATGTGTAAACATTATTGTTGTTATTATTATTATTATTATTATTATTATTATTATTATTATTATTATTATTATTATTATTATTATTATTATTATTATTATTATTATTATTATTATTATTATTATTATTATTATTATTATTATTATTATTATTATTATTATTATTATTATTATTATTATTATTATTATTATTATTATTATTATTATTATTATTATTATTATTATTATTATTATTATTATTATTATTATTATTATTATTATTATTATTATTATTATTATTATTATTATTATTATTATTATTATTATTATTATTATTATTATTATTATTATTATTATTATTATTATTATTATTATTATTATTATTATTATTATTATTATTATTATTATTATTAATTATGAGAGGATTCAGTAGGACGAAGCTGAAGAGACGTATTCCGTGATACCATTGTAAACCGGCCGTGGAAGCGATGGACACTCAGAAAAATATAAGCTTTCAGAGTCTGCTCTTTTTTTTTTTTTTTTTTTTTTTTTTTTTTGTCAAAGGGTGTATCATCCTGCCATGCACCGCCGACACTTGCACCCTAAAAGAAACCACCAGAGGACAGATGATACGATACTGGAAGTGAAAGGGAAGGACAAGAAATTCGGTGGATGTAATTAACCTACCAGCATTCGCCCAGGCTGGCCACGGGAATCGAACCAGGGCATCAGAAATGTCGGCCACAAATGAAACGGCCTGAGCCATCCCACTCAGTTTCAATTTTTCAGCAAACACTGTTTTTAAAGTGCTGCGGAAATGTTCAAGAGAATATAGGATAGTTAGTACGGTCACATACTAGTTGGAGTTATATTGCATTGTGTTCTTTCTTTGTCCCGAGGGAGGAAACCGTGGACGTATACGTCAGTAATTATCCTACAATATATACGGAAAAACAACATTCAAAATAGATGACTAAATTCAATTAGATTAATTAATTTAACCGAAGCAAAGTAAACCTCTTTCATGATAGAAAGTAAGTTTTAGAAAATGGCCACATTGTTTTGCAGCCATTGTTATAATATCATCGTTGTATAAACGCTATGGAACGGGATCCTATATGGCTTTAACCAAAATTAAATATGCGAAAACTCTTGAACTGATTGATTTGATAACGAATGCAAAAAAAAATTGTATGATAAGAGACATTGGTCAATTGTTATCAAGCATGTGGAAAACATTGAAATTAGGTAAAGTGCAAAATTACGATGCAATAACTGACAGTGGAGAAGATTTCCAAATACGAAATATTAATAAAAGTAAGCAAATTAATCTCAATGAATGTTCATATTGCACATTGTGCTAATATAGTAAACAAAACATGTGTTGCATTTACATAATTAAAAAAAAAGAGAAAAGGAAAAGCGTGCACAAACATATGGTTTAATCATTTAGTGCTTATGGTGAAAAGGTCAAATAACATAGCAAAGCTGGAGAGTTGCTCCATCATTACCACGCTAATTATAATCTCAACTCACAAAATCAATTTAATGCTATTTTATTTCACAGTTCTATCGGAATAATAAATTAGGATCACTAGTACATATGTAGGAGCTAGAGCTCCTTTGATTGCTTTTTCCAGATATTGGAAAAAAATACAAAATCTACTGATAGATATAGAAAAAGAACACATTAAATGCATTAATTTAAAAGTTGAAAGCAATTTCTTCAACAAAGATGAGAAATAATTTCGTAGAATGCTGATACGCTGTTTTAATAGTTTCTCATTATTGGCTTTGAAATATATTTACTTTAGTTCCTTTTAGAACGTTCCTGCCTTATTAAAAACGTCAAAACAAGAAATCCTATCACGTTTCTTTATTATTTTCTCATCGAAGCAATGGTTTTGACAGATAAATTTAATATTGTTTTCACAGAAATACACGTTCTCAGAGGATGGAGCTAAACACACACACAGACACACGCGCGCGCGCGCGCAGGTACAGAGAGAGTGGATAATGTACGCAGTCTCATACTAAATTTCATACTTAAATTAGAAATGAAATGCTTTAAAGATACAATGGAATGAATACCTTGAGTAATTTTCTCAATCCCAATTAATGCTTTGACCTTATTTGTTTCATAACATAAACTGTCACCACTATTAAAACGTTAGCGGGAAGAACTTCTATTTTTTTTTAATTTCCGTCCTCCAACGTTAAGTCATATCGGACGATGAATGAAATGATGCTCAAATTAGCCCAGGGTCCATAGAGCTTAGAGTTCCTCGACATTAGTTTTTCAGGATAAGGGAAAAACCCGGAAAAACCTTATACACCCTAACCGAGATTCGAACTCGGGACCTCTTGAACCTGAAGCAGACATGCTGCCATCTACGCTACACACGGCGATGGGGCGGGTTTTCTCCGGGGTCTCCGGTTTCCCCCGCCATCTCATTCCACCTGTGCTCCATCTTCATCTCATGTATCATCAATGCCATCGCCTGCGGTGTCGTATGTAGTAAAAGCGGGCGTTAAACACTACACACACACACACACACACACACACACACACACACACACACACACACACACACACACACAAACACACACACACACACATCTACGCTACCGAGGCGGGCAAGAACTGTCATTCCAAATGAAATATCAGTTGGTTTTTTCTGTCAACTATTACTAAGCCTTCTTTATTCTAGCTGGATTTATTGTCAGTAAATATTAGTATTATCATTATCATTATTATTATCATTATTGTTATTGTTATTATTAATTATTGTTATTATTATTTTTTATAAAAGCTTATTCTTCTATCTATTGCATTCTTCTTTGTACATAAAAGGAGATTATAGAAGCACAGTACGCTTTAAGCAAGAGTCAGTTCGTTTAAGTGCAGTTCACTATGCAATGTCTTTGAAATTCTCTTCTCTTTGCATGGCAAATAAATAAAATCTGACGTGGTATCTTCTCTACCTTTTATTGGTGTGAATAACTTCGAAGTTTGTATCTACTTAATTTTAACCTAGATAAAACTTTGCAGAAATGAAAAAATTACACATTTCTTTATAGATGCAAAGTGAAAAGCGATAATCAAATGTTTAAGAAATGGACGCTCAAATAGGCTGACCTACCATATAGTTCCATACTCGTTCCACATTCGCAAGAAACAACTGAAGAGCTACAAGGATACAAAAATGACAGAGTATTGAACAAATCGAGCCATTAGTTTCGGATATTTTGGTAATGACCAATGGCACAACTAAATTATTTTAAATAAATTTCATTATAGATGCAAAATGAAAAGCGATGATCAAATGTTTAAGAAATGGACTCTCAAATAGGCTGATCTTCCATAGAGTTCCATACTCGTTCCACATTCGCAAGAAACAACTGAAGAGCGACAAGGGCCCAAAAAAATGACAAAGTGTTGAACAAATCGAGCCATTAGTTTCGGATATTTTGGAAACGACCAATGACACAACTAAGTTATTTTAAATAAATTGTGTTATCTGTTGTATAGTGCCTTTACGTCCATCGTTCGACTTTGCCAGTTATACCGAGTGAAGAGGATTAACGTCTATTTCCAGATAATTAAAAGTATATAGTTTATTTGACATATAAACATCTTTAATATATAGGTACGGTAAATTAATAAAATCCTAATCTTAAGTAAGTAAAAAAATTCTAAAAATTTTCGATGTAAAAATTAGCTGGGAGATTTTCCTGAAAATTTTCGTGTCGAATAATTGAAAAATAATGAACTCAAATACCAAATTTGGTAAATATCGGACCTTTCGTTTTTGAGTCACGTAGTTTACAGCTACACTCACTAAAGTACTGGGCGGACCTTATTCTAAATATACCTTTTCGGGATTCAGGGACTCAAAACCAGTATTTCCAATGAAATCTTGGTATAAAATGTTTCGGTGAAATGTAATACTTTCTCTGCCTTCTATACACGCGATACAAGATTGAAAACGAACTGTGCATTTCCTCTTGAGAAAAGCATAAATATTTGATGATTTCTAACTAACAACAGAGACTTTCTGGAAATACTTAATGCTACAGAAAATTTTATCTAACATAAATTGTCTGCTTTACATTTTCGATGAAGTAAGACTTTATCCATATCTTACGATGTAAAAGTATTTGATTGAGGATTGCATAGGTCTTCTTCAACTTCCCTAGTTTTACCACTATCGTGGTGTTAGGAGATTCTTCTTACTCTACCCCGTGACCTTTAGGCGTCGGATTGAGGAACACTAACTCTGCATCCGATAGACAACCCAGGATGGGTGGTCAGCCCGATGCCTGCTATCAGAGTGAGAGATGTAGATGACAGAATGAGGGCGAAATGAATGAAAGGAAAGGTGATAATAGAGTAATTGGCGGAATGATGACGGGTGAAACCGGAGATCCCGGAGAAAACACGCTCCTGCGTCGTGCTGTTCGCCACAAATCTCACATGCAGTCACCTGGGATCGAACCATCTTGGTGAGAGTATAGCTCGGCCACGTAGCAGCTCCCAGAAAATATAAGATATGCATTTCATTTGTGCTGAAAATAGCTTTGAAATGTGATATTTTAATAAAGCTCATTAGAGCTATTTTTGAGAAAATTAATCTTCAATATAAAGGATAGCTTGAGGTGGAGGATTTATTTAAACATCTTCTTGATGCATCCTTGGAAGATCTGATGTTGACCACCACGTTTAGTATTAAACGACTTTTTATTTTCAAGCCATACTGTTCGCAGGCAGGCCCAAAGGCTAGCGCGCGCGCGCACACACACACACAGACACACACACCTCACATACACACATGATCTATTTCTAAAAATGCTTTGTTCGGGGAGATCAAAACATGTATCTCTGTGAAATCGCAGTATTAAAATTGTGAGCAAAATAGAATATTTACTCTATTTTTGTGCGTGGTATAAAAAAATAAAATGAGGAATTTCTCTCCATTAATTTGGTTGCTCAAAATGGTTAAATATATGTATAATTACTATTCCTATAAGGTTTATCTTTGTTAACATTTAGGTATTCGCTGAAAACAGTTTCCATTTGGTCACTAAGTTAATGTAAATTGAGCAAATTAGGTTAGCGTCTTAAAGTGGCCTGAAACTGTAAAATACATACATTCACATCTTAAATATTAATTGTAAAAGTTTTGATTCTAGTCTGTCAAGAATTTAAAAGTAAATTTAATGGGATTCAATCAAGTTTTCCAGAACTTTTTATTGATTTAGTATTTTTTTAACTCCTCCAACGTTATGTGATATCGGACGATGAATGAAATAGGTGAAATGATGCTCAATTGAACCCCAATTTCAATATAAATTAGAGTTACCTGATATTCATCTTTCACGACAAGGGAAAACCCCGGGAGAAACCTTATCTAGATAACTCACCCTGATTGAGATTTGAACTCGGGACCTCTTCAAAATGAGGCAGACGCGCTAAGCGCTTAAGCTATAAAGGCGAGCTCTAGTACTTGTATACAACTATTAAATAAATAATAAATTCTGGAAAAACAAGATATTTTACTAAAGTTTACGTACATAATTATTACATTTTCTCACCAAGTAACAGAACAGAAAGATTGATTCCTTTTCCATATATTCTACGTGATTCATTATGAATTAAGAACTACATCATTTTAGAAAAATTATATATTACCCTTGTGAATGATTATTAAAGTTATAGCCAAAAGTTTCAAATTGTTCAGTGAATTACAGTTAAACTCTAAATATTGAAGCATTGTAAGTAATTTTAGTTCTTAAAATTTTGATTCACCTCACCTCTCTACATGCGTTCAAAATGCCAAGTCAGATGGTGAACACAAAGCTGAGAAAAAGGAACTTTTCTTGGAAAAAATTAAGGTTAGGGAGAAATGCGAAAAAAATTTTAGCACTTAACTGACTAGCCTTAATACCAAACCCATCATGTGCTGATATTTAAATGTCCTATATATTATTTTAATCAATCACTCGTGTATCATATGACTCAGTAACAACTGTAGATATTTTGGATCCCAAAATGAAAAATACATGTTTTCACTGTTTTATATATTCTGAGTACCATAAAGTTTAGTTGGAAAGTTACATGGTAGCTGTGAAATTGAACGCTATTTACATGAGCTATGAGAAACGAAAGAACGTAACTTGAAAAACCTGACGCTTTAAACTGGTAATTTGCAACAAACATCAATAAATATTTCGATATTACATATCTTGACATGATATAAATTTTTCATATGAGTTTCACGGTTAGCTTAATTCAAAAAGATTTTGAACTCTTCACGAAAAATTCGAGAAATGCAACTTTTTCATAATTTCTATACCTCCAGCACATGTTTTATTCAACATTTTTGGAACATTTTGGAAAAGAAAGAAAGGAAAGAAACCTTCAAATAGCAAGAGTTGTTTAGGGGTCTTTAAAATCTTCACTTGGCATTCTTAAAAGATGACTAATATGTTTTCTTAATTTCAATATAGAAAAGCAAATCACATTTTATTCAAAATTTTAAGGACAGAAGCTCATACTCATCATCCTATAATGTTTTATTCATAATTATTTAAAATATCTATTTTAGATGAAATAACATATTGTAAGAATGCACATACTTCCTCTACCTCAGGTATCTAAGCGATAAACAAAGTACAAGTATTAAAAGCTCTACTAAAATTCTAGACAGAAACAATGCCAGAAAGCTCTGACGAATACGACTTTCTTTATTCACTCATTTTCAAACTTTTCGTACAGAAGTGCGTTTTTTTATTTCTTGTCTTTCCACATAAACTTTCGTTATTACATATTTGCGCATTTCATTGTAGAATACACACGAATACACAATTAAAGGAAGAGTACTCTGAATAACTACCAGGAAATAGCGACTTACCAGTTGTGACTGCTATAAAAGGTACTTGCAAAATTCAAACCAGTAACAATGCTGTTGAATATGTTAACTGACAAAAAGTATTTCACATGTTCTTAAGTGCATGTACATTTTAGTGCACTAACATTTTAGATGTCTTGGGGTTTACCAGATGTAGAAACGGTTCAAACTGAAGAGGATTTTACTTTTTCAGAGAAAATGTTTTGGTTTTGTATTTAAATGACTTGTTTTTAGTTATACTGTTCACGCGCGGAAATTTTTCTAAAAATGGATTCATGAAGCATCAAAACATGTATTTTTAATAATATCCTGGCATCGAAAGCAATACTTTTTTCACTTTATCTGGTAGAGGAAGTAAAAAATAAATAGTTTTCAAGTAGCATGTACAACAATGAACGGTACTCACCAATGGTGAAGGCTTTAGCTCCGAAGAGCCACACGACAAGAGAAGAAACCCGGTCGGTCGCTAGGCCGGCCGCTGAATGCTTCCCGAAGATCTTCTCCGCTAGAAAACCCGACGTCAAGTGCGCGCCGGTTACGCTCTGCTCCATTATATATAGCCTCAGAATAATGTCCACGGCGCTTGCTCCACCAGGGAGGGGTAGTCACAGGGCCCAGCCATTGCTGAAGGGACGTTCTTGAGGAGGTATCCTACCATCTGGTCACGTGTACCGATACTTCACATCTCAAAGGAGTTGATGAGCAGGGTGTATGAAAAGATACGTAAGGAAGTGTCCATTAACCATTTATGCACTCTCTTATCCCCGATCAGGCTCCATATACAAATGATTTCAATTGGCTAATAAAAAATAGTCAATTTTTTGCGAGCCTTGACTATTGCATTGTTATCTCTTATCTGCTCCCCTTTCCTAAACCTTTAATCACTTATTTTTACATTATCTTTCATTAGAATTTTCTTGAGTCTTTTTCCCCACTCATTATATCTTTTAGTTCATCATCTTGTAAGAAGTTCGCAATCATCCATTGTCATAGACAACTTCTTTCCCTCCTTCTATGCTGTTCTTTCTTTCTCCATTGTTTCTAAAATTGCTTCATTATTTATTTCGTCTATGCATTTTTCATTTTATCCCAAGCAATTTCAAACGAATATTTTATTTTCTTCAGTTTGACAAAATTTGTAGGTATCTGTGTTATATGAAGGTAATCGAAGAAATAATGACCATTTGCCTTTAATATGCTCAGGGGAAAAGAACTAAAATCGTTACTTAAAAAATTGAAGCTCACTCTATTTCCCCAAATAATATCTGTTATTCGGATTTAGAGCTTAAGCGTAATGTTGTAAAGTACTTAGGAACCTTCTCAATCTTATTCACATCAATTTCTTTCAGAATTTCTTTTATTCTTCTCTATCAAGTGCTTCTTCCACATATGCGACATAGCGTTCGCCACATGTTTGTAGCAATCTAAGATCACTTCCCATCACGAAGCACATTTGCCTTCCATCTTAGGACTTAGTGGAGACTCGGCATTTGCTGCAGTCTTTTCTACTAAAATATCAGGCTAACTTTTATAGCCGTTGTCATTCTTGGCGTTATTTACTTAACACCAACTTATACAGAAGGTGCAAATTAGCTTGCTTTACATCTCACATATAGGACTAGGTTGTCAAATGGATCGATGAGAGGATGCGTCAATTTATGAACTTTTTGTAAGCTTTCTATTTAATATTCATATACTATTTTATCCACTGTTAACTATGGACATCAGACTTAATATACAAATGATTAAAACTATCTAGCATAAATTATAAGCGAGCTACTTTATGGCTGTTGTGCGTCGTGGCGTGGGTGGGCAGGAGCGTGGTGCTTTGGTTCCCTGCCAAGGAATGCACCCGGGATCAATCTCACCCTTGGTGGGTGCACATTTTAAATCTCAGGTATAGGACGGGTGCTCACTCAGTAATGCAAGGAAATTGATGTAGCGAATACTGATCTAGAAAGCCAACTTTCCGGCTGGGGGTGCCGAGATGCTGAGCACATCTGCATGTATCGGTTGGATAATCGCTCACCTCTATCTTGCGTATGCGGTCGTGAGCCAGGTAGTCGGGTTGGCAGGCTCAGGCCCGCTTTGGACTGTTATGTCATGGGTTACGTTACTTCATTGCAATACCTTCAGCCTCCTGTATCACTTTGTACGTTCTTAAAACAAATATATTTAACATTAAGTATATAGAAAAACAAGCCTTTTCATGAATAGTTTGGTGAAATTATACAAAAATAAACGATATTGACTAGAAATAATCAGGTGAAAGTGACACATCAGAATATGTTTTTCTTCGGCGCTTGAGCTCTCTCATTAAAAGGAACTCCTCCGAAAATGCCTTTTGATAGAGATAAGGCATCTAATGTCAGAATTAGCAAGCGCTTTATTGCTTGTTCTGGTAAACACAAGTTACGAACGGGAGCACCTCCCTAATCTGCTGGTTGGTATGTTAACCTCCAAATCCAGACATTTCGGGCTCAATTCCCGGTTGGAAAGTAAGAGTTGTTCTTTAGTCAGGGCTCTTCCCTATCCTCTCTAGAGTCTAGCATTGGAAAGTTTGTGTGGATTTAATACAATAGCCCAAAGTAACAGCAACCCAGAGGTTGACACTGAACACTGCTGATGAGCAATTGTTCTTAAGATAGAATAATTGCATTTTGGGGTCATCTCGGGAATGACACAATTTGGTAACGTTTTGCACAGACAGCTAAGTAGTGACGGCTGAATCAACTTTATTCCTGAGTGGTGTCTGGGGTTTTTCAACAGCAGTACCCAAAAGTAAAGAGTTGCACGGACACCGTATGGTAATTATTATTAATTTTAATAGTATATGTCATGGGCATAGACGTATATTTTTACAAATCCTTTAGTTATTGTAGGTCAAAACGGTTTTGCTGTCCACCAGATTTTCCGATCTCATCGTCATAAAAGTTTCCGAAATATTTACTTTGCACAGAATCATGTCTTTAATAGTAAATACATTTATTAGCCGACATGTTACGGAGGTCGAATCGATTTTTCGTTAATAACATTTAAGTATTTCGAACTCTAGGGTCTTCACCAGAGATGCCAGTCCCTGAATCTTTATAGTTAGGAGATATAGTTCAATCTCATGACTGTTTTCTAAGGTCCTCCTTAATTTTCGTTTTTCCTTCAGCCATTGTGTTTTCCTGCGTGATGAACGGTTGCGAAGTTTGTTACATTTCTTGCTGTTTTATATTGGATGCCCTATTAAAATAATGCGTTATGCTGAAGCTGAAAAATACATTCCACCTTTATTAATTTGTAAACGACTGTAATTCTGATTTATCATACAAAATTATCAGAGTTGGTTTAACTTTTAAGCACAATAACTGACATTTTAACATAAGTTTTACGCCTTCTTTTCTCTGCATACTTGGAAGGTAAATATTGAACATGTAATCAATGTACTTCGAAAAGAATAACTTCAAATGAGTATGGATAAATCCCTCCACAACTAGTTTAAGAATGGCGGTTCAATACAGATCCCCAAAAGTATTTGTAATTGTAATTATTCCTTTTGTTTTACTGCAAATAAATGTCACTATGATAAAATTATCATGGCATATAAAGTTTATTTCCTTCCAAATGTTTTTCGTATACAGCAACCTTTTAAACTTCAAATATATTTTACAATGTTTTAGATTAATTTTCCTTCCATTTTAGGCATGTTTATCACGTTTTCCATATATCCTTTCTTTTCGGAATTCATTCGTTACAATTTCAAAGCTACTTACAGCGAATTATTAAAAATTCAATAACCTGATTATGTTAATTGTTACGTATTGCATTAGTTATATGTAGGATTAGCATTAGGATTGCATTAAGGAGGGGATTCGGTACGTAGGCCACCATGCTAGGCCCATTGTTCCTATGCCCCCAAGTGGGGCACCTCCGGGTTGAAGGATGAGACGAAGAAGACAGAGGGCGGCCGACCCAAGGAGCCACGACAGTACAGAGGGCAGGGTCCCTACAGTTCACTTGGATAGAGACTTCCCCCGACAGGCCAGGACAACGGATAAATAAATAAATAAACAAGTAAGTAAGTAAATAAATATATAAATAAATAATTAAATAAATAAAATCTGAAAATCTACATTCCGGTTCCTAATTTCTAGTACCGGACATGATTTCCAAATTCTTATTTATTAAAACCAAAAACAATTACGAAACTATACAATTACATTACAAAAAATTTTCAGATAATAAATTAAAAAAAATAAAATAAATACAAATACAAAGCTACCAATTTACAAATATAAAATACATAACACAAATAAGGCTCAAAAACTGGTACAATTAACTGGTATCCAGCTAAATTATAATATACATCTACAACTTACTAAAATACCGGTATCCGGTACTATACATACTGGTAACCAATACATTAAAATACTTCAATTAACTCATATTATTATAACTTAAAAACTTAAACCAAAATCTTTATACAAATCAAAATTTAAAAATGTCTTCATTTCAAAAACCAATACCAGACAAACAAAATATATAAAATCTTATATACTATTTAAAACTTAAAATGCATTCACTCATAAAATATTACTACACAAATTATAATCTTCTTACACATCAATTGAATCCAATATTTAAAAAAGATAAATAAATAAATTTTTAAATTTCAACAATTACACAAAAACAAAAAACAATCATATTAAATATTTAACTAATCAACCATAACAATACCACAATTTCTTCAACTTCATCATACATATTTACAAATAATAACTAAAAAAACAACATACATTATACTTTCAACTCAATATCGTATAATACAAATTCATATTGATACAAATCTCTTCCACTACACACTATAAATTTCAAAAATCACTTAAATAATCACACCTAAAAGTTTCCAAATTTTACTCAAAATAACCTTTACAAGATAAATTAACAAAAATATAAACTACAAAATGTTGTAATAAATCTTACATATAAATAAATCCAAGTATCAAAAATTTAACAATTTCTAATAATTTTCAACCACAAAAGCAAAACTTTCAATCAACTCAATTATCACATTTACTATATAATACAATTATTATAAACACCAAAACACTTATTCGACTATTCAACATCAT
Source organism: Mantis religiosa (assembly GCA_030765055.1). NCBI lineage: Eukaryota > Metazoa > Arthropoda > Insecta > Mantodea > Mantidae > Mantis > Mantis religiosa. The sequence goes on from JAUKNK010000065.1 coordinate 434,482, forward strand.
TTATATACGGATACGCTCCCCTACTGCGGGAAGGCAACGAGCCCAGCAGCCGAGCCCTAAAGTCCCAGGCAGGCGATACCGAAAAGGTCCCAGCAGCAAAAGCGGAAACCGGCAACCGACCTACCGGAGGAGGAAGTAGTTTTCCTCAGAGCATATCATGCTGCCATGCGCCGCCGAGACACCCGCCGACAGTTCTATCCTGAAAGAGACCACCAGAGGAGAGATGATGTGAAATGATAATGGAGATGAAATGGAGGGACAGAAAATTCGGGGGATGTAATTAACGTACTCAGAATTCGCCTAGTGACCCAGGAAAACCCACGACAAAACCCATATGTCAGGTAGGTCGGCCACGGGAATCAAACCCGGGCCACCCGATTGCGGGTCACAGCGAGCAGAGCTTAAGCGAGCAGTACGTTTTGTCCCTTAAACCGCTAATCCTCTGAATTTTGCATATTCCTCTTTCTAAGAACGTCAAGCAGTACAGTTTAGCAAGTGCAAAACTGGACCAAGGCTCACATGACGTTTGATGGGTTGTCTACCTTTCAAACGAATAAGGCGCGGCTGACTCACCTGGTACAGATACTGTCTCATAAAATATGTTCTTTAAAAAATACAATTACTTGAAATGTGTTCTGACAAGCAATTAAATTTTCAAAGTACAGACCATTAGATTCTATGGTCTCGAGCCATCGTTCCGTGAGGTTTATTACCCCACGATGGTATCAGTCTCTGAGTCTCTGGTTTTTTATGCGAAGAATTCGGCGACACCAAAATTTCTTCCACGTAGAAAATGAGCCACGGATCGAAAAATATGATAATCTGGTGATGCCAGATCAGGGCTGTATGCTGGGTGTGGTAGCAGTTCGATTCCTCCCAATTCCTGAACTTTTTCCATGGTTTTTCGTGCTGTATGGAGCGTTGAATTGTCCTGTTGCAATAAAACTCTATTTCGGTTAACTAATACCAGCTATCTCCGTCTCAAAATGTCATGAACTCGTTCCAGTTGTTGAAAATAAAGATACGCATCAATTGCCCTCCCATTTGGAACAAATTCCGAGTGAATCACACCTTCAAGGTTCCACCAGACACACAACATTACTTTGGGACCGAAATGGTTTTCCTTTAAGGATGACTTTGGCAGGTTGTAGGGAAATAAGGAACTGTTTCGCAGCACCAGGATATCGGTAATATAACAATTGTTCATCACAAGTGTCAGTTCTCCTGACAAATTTATCATCCATGGGATTACGGATATGCTGACGACAGATATCCACTCTACGTTCAGCCTGTTGAGGTGTCAGTTCACGAGGGGCTGATCTACAGCTTCTGTGTGATTTTCCGAGTGCATTAATGTGACGATGTATGGTATCTTTTGATGCACAAAGCCCTTCTGTAAGCCTACGAGTACTTTTTTGCGGATTTTCTCGCAAAACTTGGCGTGTATCCTCAATATTCCATACTTATCGTCTTCCAGAACGAGGTAAATCTTTAGTGTTTTCGTCTCCATTGTTGAAAGTTTCGAAATATCAATATGCCATTCGCTTACTAACGACCCCTTCTCCTTTCACTTCACATATTCTTCGAGCTGCGGCAACAGCTTTATAATGTGACTTTGTGGGTTCTTGAAACTAAAAGTCCAATTGCACAAACTCAAAATGTTCTTTATTTCCACCGAATTACAGTTGGAACACTTGCCGATTACACAGAATTACGTAGCACACACAATTACAATTCGCCAGTTCGTCTGTCACAGGTCTACTCTACACTCACAATTACGTACAACACCTCTGATACACGTACCCAGTCTTCCAGTCCGTTCGCTAGCACGGCGCTCCTCACGACTGCTCGCCAAGAACTCAACTGACTCGCCAACTGCAGCCCTTTTATAGGAAGATCGCTGTTTCTGGAAGTCTCGCGGTTCAATGAATCATCCCGACTTTTCCAGACGTCAGGGGGAGGGGAAAGAGATGGCTAGTGATTTTTTTCCAACCATTCCCTCGTTAGCACTACAAGATAAATGGATAGGCGTGGTCTGAATACTTCCCGTCTGGCAACTACCTGCCAGCTGCTGGTTCTCTCGGGAATTCCGATGTTCGGGTGACAATAATCTTATTTCCAGTAGTGTTTTAGAAGGACTCTTACATTCAAAACTCATTTCCAATATGTGATTGTTTATGAACAACTGAAGAGTGATACGTGCTAGCAATTTAAGCAACACTACCATGGCATCCTGTAAATAGCAATGTCAATCCAAAGAAACCCAATAAATTTTACAAAAGCTCCAAAATAAAAAAAAGACATTACTTATGCGACCACCTTATATAAGGAACACTGCACTGCATTTCAGCATTCTTTTTTTTAAATAGTATAATTAATTATCTTTTTACAGAAAGTCGTATTCGCAAGTACTAGAGAAATTGTTGATATATTGTTATTTTAAGTTCTGCATTATCTTCTTGTTATTTCCTACTGTTATTTTGCTAATTCACATTGTTATATAGGGAGAAGTTCCGGTTTTGTGACTGAATAGACAATAATTCTAAATCTTGATAATATAATTTGCGTGTTTCCTATTATTATCCTGCATGTTACGTCAATGCCTTGATTAAGCTTGTCTTTATTTCTAGACAAGGAAACTTCTGGTTACTCACTCTTCTGTGTGGTTTCCGATAGTAAACCACATTTCGCACTGAAATTCATTTGAATCCTCCATTAACATCGCTTGTTTTCTTATAAAAATGCGCACAATATGACATTCTTAGAGCACTTAATCATTTTGTTATGGTACACACGTTACCCGCCTTCGCATTTGTTTACCTTCACGTGACTCTTCCAGTTGAATAATTTTATGGGAATAAGCTGCACCGCCAACATTCCCCCTACCAGCTTCGTTTCTCACATGGTCCAGAGCGGATTCTTTTTTCTTCTATTTAGTTGTTTTGCCATATCCTGACGAGTGCTTCATCTCTATTCCGTTACACGTGCTTTGTTCTTCTTTGTGTGTACTAATGTCAGTCTTCTTGATTATTGTATTCATACTGTCTAAAAATCCAATACTACAACTCCCTCCAGATTTTCTCTCTCTCTCTCTCTCTCTCTCTCTCTCTCTCTCTCTCTCTCTCTCTCTCTCTCTCTCTCTCTCTCTCTCTCTCTCTCTCTCTCTCTCTCTCTCTCTCTCATCTCTCTCTCTCTCTCTCTCTCTCTCTCTCTCTCTCTCTCTCTCTCTCTCTCTCTCTCTCTCTCTCTCTCTCTCTCTCTCTCTCTCTCTCTCTCTCTCTCTCTCTCTCTCTCTCTCTCTCTCTCTCTCTCTCTCTCTCTCTCTCTCTCTCTCTCTCTCTCTCCTAATATAATATTTCACATATGTATGTCATAGTGCACTGTATCTTATTTTCTTATGTTGTATTTATGGGCGGTTGGGTTACTTGTGATCGATTCACATTCGTTCTCCTGGAGTTTACCCATCTGGATTGCTACTGCTTATATATATATATATATATATATATATATATATATGAATTGACATTTGTTAGTCTCCAAAAACTCGAGAACGGCTGAAACCGTTGAAATAATTAAGTCCAACAAAGGTGTAAAAAGTGAGAAGAAATGTCCTGAAGTGATAATGGACCGGGTTATTAACCAAATATAAAAGTATATAAGCAAACCTTTACGAAACACATACACCTTCTTGCCCGCCTCGGTAGCGTAGATGGTAGCATGTCTGCCTCACGTTCAAGAGGTCCCGAGTTCGAATCTCGGTCAGGGTGAGTTACCTAGATAAGGTTTCTCCGGGGTTTTCCCTTATCCTTCAAGACGAATGTCGGGTAACTCTAAGCTCCATGGACCCTGGACCCATTTGAGCATCATTTCACCCAATTCATTCACCGTCCGATATAACTTAACGTTGGGGCGGACATAAATGAAAAAAAAACATACACCTTCTTTTATTTTAGACAAACAAAAACATCACAAAGTAGAAAGATATTTCACTCCTTACCAAATTCCTCAAAGCTATTTCACTTTTTATTAAATAACGTTTATCTTTTGTTATCAACACTGAATTTTTTATGTAGCCTGAAGATTAGACACAAAAATTAATTTATGAACACACTATAACACTAAATATTTGGCCACAGATAATCTGTCAAATATTGATGAATACTTGGATACCTTCTTTATAATTTGATTTTGTGATTCCGTGAATGTGAATTGAATTGACACAAAATTAATTGATTTCTTTTGTGACTTGTGAAGTTCGCGGAAATGTCTTTTACTATACCAAGGAGAAGACGACCTGACTCAGGTCGTAGAAGTCAGTCAAATGTGCAACGAGCTACGCCATATGCTGACTGCACTGATGAGCAGCAAGACGCAGCTAATGCTAACTTTCGTGTTGGTATTGTTGCAAACCAGGATTGTAGGGGGTGAAGGACTTACAATCCTAATCAACAACTGGGGGTGTAGCTACTGAAAGGACAAGGGAGCAGATGGTAGAGCTAAACAGGTCAAAGTTTAGGGACATAAGTAGAGTTAAAATAAAGTGATGGGTTCTCCATAACATTGACAAATATATTTTAAAGAGTGGGTAAGTCAAATCAAACAAAGCTCCCCTTTATCTTGAATAGATAAAGGGTGCAATCAAGACAAATATTGAATCAATTAATACACAATGAATAAATATTACCTTTTAAGTAGGGTGGCCCAAGGTTCTGAACAAGGGGTTGCTGGTTCACTTTGATGAGTTGATTTTTATAGGAGTATTCACAAATTCTATGATGAGACTAAAGTAGCAGCATACAATGATCTAACCAACTAACTGACTGATGACTGACTAACTAACCACGATCTGACTATGATCCGACTAACTCTTCCTTACTGGCTGTAATCGTTTAAATAGAACTGGCTTTCAAAATGTCTGCCATCATACGACTTCAGCGGTTCTTCACAAAGGGTTTACATCCTATGGTGCTATCTTGTGCAACTTAAGAATGACTCTTCTTAATTTTCTGTCGATTTAACAGAACACATATGAGCTGGCAGGTCAATACCACTGCTTACTCTGATCACTGAGTCATCCAACCTGTCCCAACTTGTTACTTCCTGCTAAAGCCTGGAGCTTACCACGAAATGAAATGTGAACCTCCAATAATTAAAATATTTCCCAAATATTGTTCAGACCTTACATGCAACAGTATGTCAGAATTGCGTTCTAGAGTGTCTGTTTCTTCCAGGGGAGTTGTTTTGGTACAAATCAGTAGACACAGTTATAAACTAGAATGACGTAGACAACTATCGCACACAGTTTCTAAATTCATTAGATCTGCCTGGATTCCCATTTCACAATTTAAAATTAAAAGAAGGATCAGTTGTCATCATGCTGCGTAAAGTTAACCAACCACGACTGTGCAATGGGAGGAGACTAACTGTGAAAAAGCTAATGAATAACTTCATCGAGAAAACAATCATCAAAGGAAGGTACAAAGGAAAGGATGTCTTGCATATTCCGATGATTCCAACAGATTTACCTTTTGATTTAAAGCGTCTAAAATTTCCTGTGCGTTTGGCCTTTGCGATGACCACAAATAAATCGTAAGGGCAGTTGTTGGAAGTTGGCGGAATCAACTCGGAGTTTTCCTGTTTCTCTCATGGATAATTATACGTCACGAGTTTGCGCGTAGGAAAACCATCATCTTTATACATTTACGCACCACGGAAAAGACAAATATTGTTTATCAGAAAGTTTTAAATTGATTAAAATAATTGTAACTGTTATATTTAAATTTCACCCCAATTGTAAAACAAATAACCATTCGAATTTCTTTTATTTATATAGATAAGTTCAGACAACTTTTATTGGCGGTACAAAGTTCGCCGGATCAGCTAGTTTGGAAAATATATCAAAGGCCCTTGTTAACAGTATAATTATTGTTACCTTTTAAAAGAGGTTATCACTATATGATATATCACGCCATTGAGACAATTAAGATACATAAAAACTAGAAATGGCTTCTTGCGTGACCTTTGTATTATTACTAAAGGACATAGTCTGAGGCAGAAACCGTAGGTTTCCGATGCTATAAACAAGTGTGGGAGGATAAAAGATATAAATTATTAGCAAAATGGAATGTGTCACGCGTTAGAAAGGGGACCAGGCAGACAAGAGGGCAAAGTTCCCCTAAGGAATGCAAGATGGTCAAGAAACGTGAGAAAAAGTCAGAATGTATCCCGCCAAGACCCCAAGGGTCAAACCCAGGTAGGGCTAAACTGAACTGCTGCATGGATATCTGGGGGGATGAAAGACCAATCAGGTTAAATATAAGGAAAACAAACCTCCAATCAAAATAACTATATATCACGTGATACGGGCGAAACATTCATGAACTAGACAAGAGGCGGAAATAGATAAGCCCGCGTACTGCGAGGGCGCGAAAAGACGAGGAAAGTCACGACACTTCATCTTGGGATATTTCGGCGGGTGAATGCGTAAAGTGACGGGACTGTGCAGAGAAAAACTTACAAGTAGTTGGGTTATATTTACCTCTAATCTAACAGAAATGATTTCTCTTAATTGGACCCAGAGGCTCAACGCGATACGTTTTAACTTACATGAAGATCGCTCTCGAAATCTAACGTTGTTGCAACACGTCTGGTACATTCATACTTATGCCCTGAGTAAAGTGTGGTATGTGGCGCAGGTTTTGCCGCTCGCTAAGCAGTTCGCCCAACGTTTTGAGACTCTGCTTGGATACTTCCTGTGGACGGGGAAAGCATATCGAGTTGTTCGCCCGCAATTGCGTCTTCCTCTAAAGAAAAGTGGTTGTGGTCTAGTGGATGTTGACAAGTGTTGGCGCTGTTGGGAAAGACAGGATTGTCCTCGTTACTTGGCACTGAGTCTCCGATTGACAAGAAGTTTTGGTATGACCAGTTGCATACCGTGGAGAGACCGAAACGGGAATTTCATCGTTTGGTAGCCAAGCTTCGTGCTCTTGAAAATTCCGGGGAGCGACTGGAGAAGTTTCTGACTACCAACAACCTCTACCGTCACTTGATGGAGCCAGGTATTCAACGACTTAATGTGGAAACAAAATACAGTCGTGACTGGAAATGCGTTTGGGCCAATGCAACCAACTGTAACCTTCCGTCGATGTTGTTAATGAAACGGTTCCAACTGCAGAAAAGATGTGGCGTCACGGGAGAGTGAATTTGAAGATCTGTGGCGTATTTGTGGAAGATGATACACTTGAGCATCGCGTGTACAACTGTCAGCGGGCTGACTTGATTTGGACCTCCATCCGAGACGCATTACATAAAGTTCGTCCAGAAGAATGCTTACGTTCGGTACCACAGCTGGTACAACTGGAGTTTCGCTTCAAAACAGGAAATGTCATAATTTTGCAGTGTGGTTGGTTGCTGGTACACTACATTGGCTGCTTAAAGTTCGGCGAGGAGACACTGTGTTAGGAAAGCACTTACGTATATTTTTAATGGAGCAGAGATGGACCTATATACGGAAGAAAACCTTGCGTTCTCTGGAGCCATACATTTATCACTTGGAACAAACGCAGATATAATAACCATTTAAACAAATAGAACCCTTCATATTGTCTCACAGTACAAGCCAATAAAACAAGAAATTTTCTAAATGACTTACCCCGTACCCGTTCCCGACTTTAAAAAAATAATAAAAAAATAAAAGAAAATATATATAAACATAAAAAGATTTTTAAAAATAAAAAATAAAATAAAAAACTTAGGATACACTTGTTCAATAGTCTTTCTTTCCTTAGAGATATTTAAAATTATTACTTAAGGGAAAAAAAAGAAAAAAGGAAAAAAGGAAAAAAGACAGTACGATAACCGTATTGGCTAAACCCATGTTTATTCTTATTTTGTAACTACTCTAAAAAGCTATCTAAGTATTTACGTCGGCTAGAATGCCCTACCTTTGCAATTAACCAATCGGCTGACGCCTTACGACACAGCCTTCCATGCAAGCTCAAACAGCAGCAACTTCTTGTAGTGCACGAATTAATAGCTTATCACTTGGAAGAAGTATAGTCTTTTGAAAAGTCAAACTAGTGTAAAAGTACATCTTGAAAACAAAATGTAGGTGCGGGAAAGTGAAACGGGGGTAGCTTGAAGAAAAGCGTGATACCGACGTCGTGGCGAGCAAGTGAGATTATAATATCGATCTTATAATATATATATATCACATCAATAAACTGGTGAGAGAAACCAATAAGGAAGCATTGTGTACTTCAACTTAAACTCTGGAACCTGAGACAGAGCAATTTTATGCTCATCCTTACCTACAACGGAGAACAACTTGCTAGTCCGGAATCTAATCTGCTTTTCCATGATTGCATCCTACATGAACAGGATCCTGATCTCGAACACCTCTCCCCCATCCCAACGACACTCAATGCCCTTTCCTGAAACAGGATTGTACCCACTGATTCCCGCATCAAGTCGCATTATCCAGGTCCAAGTCTCTTTTATTATGTTTTCCACGTAAAAAATAGGTAACGCAATCCTTGATCTTGTCCCTTAACACTGCTTTGCCGACGTGTTCTTCTATCTATGAATTACAACTTTAATCCTTTTTCTTTTATATTTTGCTGCGGAGTCATTCGTTATCTGATTCCATTGCACTCTTTGCATGATACTTAAAAACGTCGTGCATTACCCGTGTTTTCTCTGCTAATCCATTCTTTTTATAAACCAAATAGGGATTGCCATAGCTTGCTGATAATAATTTTCTTGTTAGCTCTACGACCTTTAAAAGACCCCCCCCCCCCTGATTTTTTGGCTCCCTAGTTGTATCTTAAGAATTTTTCCACAGCGGTCCATTTGCTCCGGTTCAGTACGAGGTGCTTTAAAAATTGCGTCCTCCAAAGGTAAGTCATATTAGACGATGAATGAAATGGATGAAATGATGCTCAATTAAGCCCAGAGTCCTTAGGTCGTAGTGTTACTCGACATTCATCTTCCATAATATGGGAAACGCTAGAAAGAGCCTTATCCAGACCACTACCTCGACAGAGATACTAACTCGGGACCTCTTGAATGTGAAGCGGACACGCTACCAGTGCAGAGAAGGGCCGGTCGGTATGCTTCCAGATGATGCTCTTCGGGCAACAATAGGTAAGAGTCGTGCAGTATCGGTCGGCATGCAGTACCGGCCACTACTGTGATTTCCCTTTTCGCCTCCATGTGGCAGAAATTTCCAGTAAGCAGTAGCAAGATTGTGCATCCACGTGCGCTATAGTCGGAAATCTTCTTCCTCTCCTCAGTTGTTTGCTCTGAGTGCTTGATAGTGGTTAGTGTAGCTCTTAGTGTACGGAAGATATTCTGAGGTCTATAGCAGCGCTATATTTGCGATCTCTATAAACCAGTGAGCTAAACATTTGTCAACTGAAAAGAAATAGTGATAAGTTCCCATGCTTTTATATTCTATTGTTCTGTATGTGGCAGTGCAATATATCACTGACAATCTATATTGTAACAGAAAAGAGAGTGGGCAATACTACAAGACAATTTCTAGATGCCTTACAATTCTAACCTTTTTACTTTCGATGTAATAAAGTACTATAAATAAAAAATAAAAGTCATTACATCATACTATCTATATAACATGTCTTGAGGTAAGAGAACAATATAGTAAGATTCCGATTAACCACCACAGTTACAGAGTAAAGTAAAAAAACTTAACCCGGCCGATACTGCATGACCTTCCCCTACTTCGCAGAGCTACATATATTTGGAACGGCTGAATTTCGTATTTTTAATAAGTAGACCTTCCTTTTTGTTTAACAATTCAGCACAAAACAAGCAATTAAACACAATATAGTATTCAGATGGTAGTCCTTAGAAGTCATAATTGTAGCTCATTTAATTATTTTTTCGAGAAAATATTTATATAGCATGAGTTTTGGTAAATACTGAGTAGGCCGCTCCATGGCTCAGTGGTTCGATCCCAGGCGACAGCAAAGTGAGATTTGTGATGGACAACACGGCGCTGGGGCGGGTTTCCTCCGGGATCTCCGGTTTCCCCCGCCATCTCATTCCACCGGTGCTCCATCTTCATCTCATGTACCATCAGTGTCACCGCCTGCGGTGCCGTATGTAGTAAAAGCGGGCGATAAACACTACACATTAAATGCTGAGTGCCATACCTGTCAGCTTTATTAGTATTATGTCCTTTACATACTCAAATTAAGGATCGCTCCCCTCTAGTTATTTACGTTGTAACTTTAAGCTACGACATATCAGCAACTTGATTTATTCTCACTTTGTTATATGTGTGACGACGCACGTTTTATGTTATAAAGTGAAGCTGTATATGTAGAACTTCGTCTTATGCCCGATTTCACTAACGGATGTTAAAATCGACGTTAAGAAATGTAACGTAACAATTGCCACCGCGCTAGCATTACTTTTAAGTTTCTTACATTTTATCAACTTGTTTTCTGAAAATGTTAATAAACACGGGTTAACGTCAAGAAACTCGTGAATATTACAGCTATAGAAGGCTATGGATGGCTCATATTATTTTCTGAACATACTGCGATGCGGTTTTTTCATTTTCGTCTGTACACAGCTGAAAAAGAGGCGGGTGAAGAAAATCGTAAATAAAAGACGTGAGACAGCATCGATGTGTAACCGCAGTATCAGACAGCGATTAGGAGGCGGCGAATGAATTGAAATCACGAGAATTAAAAAAGAAGATAAATTAATGAAAATGCTTTGCTAAACTAATATAAAATATTGCTATATTAATATGAAATCAGAATGAAATTAGAGTAGTGATTAAAATAGCGGTTTAATTAAGAATAAGATGGGAAGAATATAATTTAAGACAACTAACATGCTAGAATCCATGTAAGGGAGAGAAAATATTTCTGTAAAATCTGAACACAAGTCGGGGAGACAGGAAGAGGTGACCGTTAGCCTCTTTGTTTAAGGAAAGGTTCAATGTCTGAGAACTATAAGCAAAAATGTGTAGGAACAATAAGGTTTTCAAGATGCGGTCAGGCGTAAGACCTAAAAGGATTTACTTCGCTGTGGCGATAACGATGTATACCGTTACAAAGAGCCCAGGGTAGGCGTATCCCAACTCACGGTGGGATGTAACGTCAATGAGTTCGATGAGTTTTGCTAACCAATAAAGAAGAATCGAAATAAAATGAGAAACCAATAATAATGTAAGATTTGAGAAATAGGAAGAAGGGTGAGTTATTTTGGTCATGTGATAAGGGTTAGAGTAGGGATCAGAATAAAGTACGAACGGAATCGCAGAGTAGACGAAAGATCACTTCTACAGTCATACTACGAGGGAAAAGACGTGTTAGTGCGCGTGAAGAAGAAGTAGGGAAGATTTCTAAGTCCGAAATGTAGGGAAGTCAAGAATAACGCAACCAGCGTGAGAGAAGCAGCAGAAGAAGTTTATAATAGCAAAGTATTCGCCGTATAAAGAATTAAGAGAATTCTGTTAGAAAGTTTAGTAACAGGTGGTCACCGCTACCAATCAATCTGAATCAACGAATTGAGTGAGAATTAAATCAATTTTTGCAACGAACCAGTGTATTATTGAGACAACTGAGCAGCCAACAAACAACAAATCCATTTCCTACAACCATTCACCTGAAGAACAAGAGATCTCATAGCTCCAATTAGAACCCAAATCAAAAGTAAACACCAACCAATTTGAAATCTGACATGCGGGTATGCCGCAGATGGTGAAAGAATTGTTAATTGAATCGGTGACGGAGTGTAAGGGTATCGTGGAAAATAGGAGGACGGATGAGGTAAATATAAAAGAGAAAGATGTCATGTGGGAAAATACTGGAAACAAATATGTGTCACTATTACAAGTACCAAGCAACTTCGTCAGTATTATGTAAATTTAAAACGATGTGCAAAGAAGGACGAGTTAAAAAATGTGTAGTGTTTAACGCCCGCGTTTACTACCTACGGTACCGCAGGCGATGACACTGATGATACATGAGATGAAGATGGAGCACCGGTGGAATGAGACGGCGGGGGAAACCGGAGGTCCCGGAGAAAACCCGCCCCAGCGCCGTGTTGTCCACCACAAATCTCACTTTGCGGTCGCCTGGGATCGAACCCGGGCCGCCTTGGTGAGAGCCAAGCGGTCTAACCACTGAGCCACGGCGTGGCCAAGGACGAGTTACTTAAACGTTTCAAGACGGGAGGTGGACAATGTATTATCCACATAATTCAGTGAATTATAAAATTGCAAAGTTATTAATACTTGAAGCAAAGACGAGATCGACATATTCCGTTCGATGCATGTTCTAACCTCTCTTGTACTTCCGCAGTAACCTTCATAGCAACTTGTTTCGACATTCTATACCTCTATAGAAAATTTCCTTCTGATAGCTTCTACAAATTATTTCTCCTCATAGGCTGCACTCTATTACGAATGCCATTTAGACGGTCTTAAATATAGAAAATTGACATCAACAGCTGAGTTCATGCCCGCCATCTTGGCTATTTACAATTAAGGACTTCACAACAGAAATTTGGCTTGTTAGATTAACAAGAGATTTAACACGAGTGTTAAGCTTACACTTGTTGGTGAAATTCAATTTTTGTTTTAACTATTGCAAAACTCGTGTTAAGTCTTAACATCGGACATTAGAGTGTCAAACCTCGCGGTCTCTGGAGGCCCACTTATTGTTGGTGCAGATCGTCCGTCCGTCCTTGGCTGCTGGTAGGCTGCGCACTCACCCTCATTAGCTTCTGATTGATGTATATTGTTGTTTAATGATGGTGTTACTGTAATGTTCAAAAGAGTTATATAACTTTTGGGTTCACGCGAGTTTTTAAATGCAACGTCTCGGTGTGCGAGTATACGGTCGTTGTTTGAGTTTTCTGAGTTTAGACCTATGGTTACTATAGAGTAATCTACTTTTTGGTGTTTTGATAGCTTCCTTGAAGTATCAGCAAGGGGTGTGTGTGTCCTACTCCAGTTCTTATTAGTTTTAGTAAATTATGAAAATTACAATCGACGTATATCGCTTTATACGGATTTATATTGTATTCAGCTGTGTTATGTTAAGCTAGGTCATGTTAACGTACCTAAGCAAATTGGTTACACCTTAGACTTCTATTCTGAATTTGCCGCAGCCTGTTCTAGAGTGTAGTTCCTACGCGAGAAAACATAACATAGTATGTAAGTACGACGTATGTTCTTAAGGATCGCGAATTTTGTGTTTTTCAAAAAGTATTTAGTTATTCATGACTATCTATTTTGTCCTCTTCCAATTAACCCCCACCATATATACTTGTGCCAACGTTTTTTCCAATCCTCGAAGCAGTTTTAGAAAATAGATTTTTGTGATCTTGTTGAGCCCCTCCTTCGATGCCCTCTTTATCTCCTCAGTTGTGACGTCGCTTCGTCTTTTCATGGGCCTGTTTTATTTTGGGAACAAAACAAAGGTCACATATGGCCAGTTCTGGGGAGTACGGTGGCTGCGGCATCATAAGTGTGTTGTTTCTGGACAAAAATTCGCGCACAAGCAACGATGTCTGAGCAGGGGCGTTATCATGGTGCAAAAGTCAATTTTTGTTCTTTCACAAATCCGGGCGTTTCTGGCAGATTGCTTCGCGCAAATTGCGCAGAACTTGCAGTAGTATTCCTTATTGATCTTATCGCTTTAAGAATGTCTGCTTTTCTCAGTAGTACGTTTGTGACTGTTTTTACTTCCTAACATGTCAAATTATAGAAGAACGAAGACTTAATAGTAATTAAACTTTAGTTTGAGTTACATATTTTACTTATATCATACTCATTTAAAAATACGATATAACCGAAAATATGAAAAGATGTACTTTGAAATAACATTGATAGTTTGGAAGCAGGAAAAGAGAGATGTAGTATGGGCTATTCCTGTTAAAACTAGACCGAACAAAGGCAGGTAGTAAGAATGGTCAACAACCTCAAAAGGGAAGGTAATTTATTGTTAACTAGAAATGCGGGAGACACGTCAATGGTTTTAGAGGCCCTCTTGGTCAGGAAATCGACTGGACGAATGTAGTGGTGTTTAGAAAGCCAGTGTTTTAAGTAGATGATGCGCCTAATTGATGCCCTATTTATTAGCCTATGATTGAATACTGTTTTAATATTTAATAAAATTATCATTAAATTATAATGAGGAAGTGATATGAATGAACTTAATATAATTATTTTACGGGTGGATAAGTTCATGAAACGAAGCAATAGTGTTTCAATTCAATTACTAGGATGCGAGTAAATATTTTAACTCCGAGCTATGTAATAATGTTGCTGGTCTACGTGGATAAAAATGTTACTTCTAAAGGTGTTGTCACGGGATGGGTCATTAGCAGCCCGGTCGGGACCGGTCCAAACCTGGCTCAAACCAGTATTTCCGGGCAATGTCCAAGTGTTGGCGGTTCGCTAGCTAGAGTGGGTTCTGAGAAACTAGCCGGAGGCGAGGCTATATCTGTTTTAGGTAGGGGAGATGATGTTCAAGAATCACTCTTCTGGTCTGAGACGTGGTGCAGTGCAGACGTGTCTAGCCGTCCCTGGACAAACGTTGGGTTGGTAATAATCAGTAGCGTGTATTTTATAAAGCGAACAATATCTCTCAGCAGTGAAGTAAGAGCCGAAGTATATTTTTAAAATCGTGCTAGCGATTTATTCCACCGTGATAGATTTCAGCCACTCCGTATAGTTTAACCGTGATAGTGGAAAGCTATAGTCATTGGATCCGAATATGGCGGCAACTCATGCTGAACTGTGAGCACGGAACGACGCTGAGAGATAAAGCAATTACAAGGAACTGTATTGTTTTCATTCGTCAACCTATCTCACGCGTACCCTGCTGATAGCGTAGTCTCAGCTCTACTGACTAGCCAGGGCAAAGGAATAGATAGCTTAGAAGGCTAATCTACTAGACGACCAGACCATCGGGATCCAGGCTGCTGGGATCTCATCAACAGACGACAACTCGGCGACATAATGTAAAAAATAAACGTAGCAACGGTGCGTAGGGAAATGCGTGTATGTGCGAAAGTCCGTAACAAGGAGGGAAGGCAACACGAAATAAAGAAAGGGAAGAACAAAGCAGTCTGTTGTATACAACTCCTGATGACCTAGGCAATACTGATCCAGGAACGAACCCAGAAACCTTCATAAGAAATGCCTTGCAGTTAAACCCAAGCCTATTCCCGCCTAAAAACGCATACGTCTCAGCTTGTAACTATAAACGCACTGCATTTTATAAAGTACGGGGTAAACTGCGAAAATCAACTTGCATGAAATCTGGTTTGGTAACAAAGTTTGCTTTACATAAAGCCCTTCTATGTTTAAGCGAGTGTTCACAAATACACATGCACCTCTAACCTTTTGCACTCCTGCGATTTAAAACTGTTAGATGAGATAACATCCTACCTTGATTGAGTAATGGTTAGTAAAAATAATGCAGCATACTGCATTAACTGCATAACTGCAAAAATACTGGAGGTTTACCTTAACTTTTAAGAGTAAATCAATAAAATGGTAAATTGAAATGCACGTTAAAAATACCCATGGCACGGGTGACCAAGATGGTTAAGGCACGGACTCGTGAATGTTGTCCCTGATTAATTTTTTTATTTCTTTCATCAAGTTTTCAGTCCTCATAGCTATGAAAGCCAGGTAATTAGGACTGTAACACTTAACCTTGCCGTGTGTAATTTTATTTCATTATATCATCGCTGTATACCACTTGTGGTACCAAGATTGTGATTACATGCTATTGCAAAAAAGCATATTTCCACCAAGCCTTTAAGTTTCTCTGTTGTAAGGTACCTACCTAATGAGTAGAGATTTATTACGTTAGACTGAAATGGTACATACTTTCTTTGAAATTCCCAAAATACAAGGTAAACCTTTCCGTGTAAAGCTGTTCGCGCTGCGTGTGTGAAGGAAGATGTGAAAATTATAATTTCACAGCTAAAAATAGAACGAAATATGTCAAATTGAATTCTTAAGTCAGGGATCTTTTGAAGATGCCGAATAAAATTTCCAGGAAACTCATTTAGTCCTCCCCCCTCCCAAGATCTTTTCTTGGAAAGATGTAATTAACTTTTAAATGGTACAAAAATGTCTCTAATGGTCTTTTTTACAAAGAAAGTCAAGTTAGAGAGCAACGGAGTGATGCATGAAATATATACAACCTTTGACAACAAGGCAAAAAAAAAAAAAAAAAAAAAAAAACGACTCTGGAAGCGTATATTTTTCTGAGTCTCCATCCACAGAGGGTTAAAATGGTGTCACGGAATGCGTCTCTTTAGCTTCGTCCTACTCAATCCTCTCATAATTAAAATAATAATGAAAATGTTCATACATTGTATATTGTTTCATGTTTCGTGCATATCCACATTAGGAATCCTTGCTTTTTCGCACACATTACAGTGTACGAAAAATTGAGTATAATTATTGACTCGTAACTGAGTCTCACTCGCTGAAGGTGCACTGTAGCCGAGAGGTTATAGACGAGTATGTAGGAGATAGACCTACAAAGGTTCGAATCCCAGAAATAATTTTGATTTTTTATTGTATTAATACGAAATGTGTATTACACACATTGTTAATATAACTTCCAACGGCTAAGATTTGCTTGATTTTATGACATTTATGCTCACACACGAAAACTGAAACACTCTGCTCTGTTTTTAAACTAAATGAAATAAAAGTTTTATTCCTATATGTAAAATCAAATAAAAAGGGAAATCAACTTAGTATCGGGTGTGTAAACCCTCTGCTTCTATTGCTGCCCTCATTCTGCGGGACATGAATGAGAACAAATGCCTAGTGACATTTTCACGAGAGGATACTTCGCATTATATGTCAGCACATTCATAACAGATGAATGAGCCCGAGTGTTTACACGACCAATATTAAGGCAATTTTCTAATAACATTGTACTTATTTTGAAAACGACAAGAACATGTTATTTGCATGTTTTATAAATGAATGTGTTTAATATATTATTATTCATCTGCTGTAAGAAAAATATAGGGCATTGCTGCTAAAGTAACAATAATATATAAAAAAATGCACAGCAAGGATTCGAACTCATTTGGTCCACTTACGAGACACATGCGTTTTACCGCTCGGCTACCATGCATACGAGAGGTCTTTTAACCGGAAAAAAGAATGCATACGACCAGGACACAAAGCAACTTCCGATTCTATCGCATAGCTTTGAAATGAAGCCAGAGTGGTAGCAAAGCGTACATTGGAAAACTTAATTGTTCATTAACATTAGCCGTGTATAGGCCAAAGCATGGAAAGGTAGAGTCAGAGTGAAAACTTCAATGCCATAACCCAGATTCAAATCATGGAACTTTTCAGTCTGAATCTGCCCTTCCAAAACGTAGCGAATGCTTCCGATGTTTTCCGAATCGAACTTTGTTTCTGGCAGTTGCCCATTTTTTTTTTTTTCAAAGATTGTGTATTCATTTTCTGTAAATATCGTAGGAGGTCCTCTTTTCTTAGTCACTTTTATAACTGGGATATCTAAAGCCACAAATAAAAGCCTAAGACCGATGTGTGTAAATTTAACTGAAATATACGATACTAAAAATTGCACATAAATAACTTCCTGAATTTTCGCTTTTTCTTTAATCTTATTTATCAATATTTTGAACAGTATAAATTGAATGTTGAATAATGATTCTTCTGTCTCTTTTGAGCTCACACAAAGCATATGATTAGGATTACTATGGAGGATTCGGCACTGCGACCAGTCTTGAACTACTGTACCTATGTCCCGAAGTGGGGAATTCCCCGGAGGAAGAATGAGGCGAGAGGAGACAGAGTGCGGCCATGTCAAAGAGCCATGACAGTGCAGAGGGCAGGTTCCCTATATTTTACTTAGATGACAAACTCACCCGTAGGCCAGTACAACCCCTACTGTGGTTCGGAAGCGGCTCCAGTGGTCCCCGTTTAGAGACCGGCAACCGATCTACCGGAGGAGGAAGTGGTTCACTCAAAGTATCATTCTGCTATGCACCGCTGAGACTCCCGCCGCCACTTCTACCCTGAAAGAGATCATCAGATGAGAGATGATGTGAAGTGATAATGGAAATGAAATGGAGGGGCAGGAAATTTGGGGGATGTAATTAAACTAGCCAGCATTCATCTAGTGACCCGGGAAACTCCCGAAAAGCCCATGGGCCAGGTAGGTCAGCCAGGGGAATCGAACCCGGACCTCCCGAATGCGGGCCAAAGACAAAACCGCCTGAGCCATCCCACTCGGTAAAGATGTTATTTAAGTTCAATATCTTCCAAGGGAGTGACATTAAGATTTTCAACAGAATCTACCCATGCCAAACTCTACTTAGCATGAACAATATTTCATAATAATAATAATAATAATAATAATAATAATAATAATAATAATAATAATAATAATAATAATAATAATAATAATAATAATAATAATAATAATAATAATAATAATAATAATAATAATAATAATAATAATAATAATAATAATAATAATAATAATAATAATAATAATAATAATAATATATTTAAGGCATTATTTCAAAAGGTTTGTAGTATGAGACCTCACCGAGATAATGACTTTTAATGTTTTGAATTTGTCAATTCGTTGTTTATTTCTTGAAGTGATATTAACATTTCCTGCAACGTAATGACTAATGAAAGAGTGTCAATTTCAAAGCTAGTATATAGCAACTCTCTTTTTGAGTACTCTCGTATCATTCTCCTGAACCATCTTCTCCTATAGTGAAGTGTATATTGAAGTATTTCTGAAAATTTTAATTTCGATTAACATAAAGGAAACTCGCTTCCTATGGGGTGGGGAGAGCTTCACATTTAAGAGGTCAGGGGCTCGAAGCTTGGTTAGGGTCAGTTACCCGGATAAGGTTTTTCCTTACCCTGAAAAGATAAATACGAAGTAACATAAATCTCTATGGAGCCCAGGCTTATTTGTGAATCACCTTGTGATTCATTTATTCATCGCTCGAAACATAAAGGGATTAGGGATGCTTGCTAGGTTACAAAGAAAATTACGTGTTCCATGATCACGACTTTCTCTATGAACTATTCTCAGCAGAACTTTTACTTCCAACTACGTGTTCTTAATAATATATATATATATATATATATATATATATATATATATAAACATTTATTATACATTTACATTTTTAATTACAATTAATAAGAATACCTACGCTAAAGCGAGAATCAAGTCTTTTAATAACCGGTCTCTGAGTGTTGTATTTTAAATTCCATTATCCTATGAAAGAAAGCAAAATAGAAGAAAGGGAGAATGCAAATAGTAATTTTCAGTTAAGAAGAGAATGAAAAAATTGAAAATTGAAACCAGTAACATAGAATATTTCGGAAATATTCAACGCCTCAAAGGTTTAGTTGACATAAATTGCTTGCTTTCACACACCTAATTGTGTTTCTGTGTGTACAACGATATTTCTGATACGCTTTACCAATTATCGTACAAAGAGGCATTGAGAATGAAGGGGACGTCACAGGTTAAATGTAGAAAATTCCAGATATACATTCTAATTTTCAAGCAAATATAATACATATGATAAAGGGTCTTTCAACAAGAGTGTCCTGTCTTTGAACTTAGATAAAAGACGTTCTATAAGTGATAGAGCTTTATTTATTTTCTGTTATTTTGGAACATAATTAATGCCATACGAGTGGAACATGAGGCAGAAACTTCCGTCCAGCTCGAAAATAATTATTATAAAATTATTTATATATAATAATTATTATATATGGTTCAATTGCGTATATTATTTTTGTATATGTATACACATGTAAAACGGACTCGGTTTGCTTGGCAGCTTAAGTTCTCTTAAGGGGAGATTTTATGACTCTGTTTACTAGTAACCATTGTCCGCGGACCTTAAGATGTTTTTTTTCTGTAATTTACGTCCCCCAACGTAAAGTCATATCGGACGGTGAATGAACTGGGTGAAATGATGTTCAAATGAGTCCAGGGTCCATGGAGCTTAGAGTTACCCGACATTCGTCTTTAAGGATAAGAGAAAACCACGGAAAAAACCGTATCCAGGTAACTCGCCCTGACCGAGATTCGAACTCGGGACCACTTGAACGTGAGGCAGACACGCTTCCATCTATGCTACCGAGGCGGGCGGACCCTAAGAATAGCAGGCTATTGTATAAGCTAGAGTTCAAGGTCCCAGAAAGCGGCTGTTTTGGGAAACGTTTGATAAACAGGGAAACAAACAGGCCTCAGCAGATATTTTGACAGCCATCAGAAGCAGAACGCCACCCATGCTATGTATAGCTCCAAAACATGGCCAATGGCTGACACCACGGGGACGCTAAGTTATGTATAAATATCTAGCAAAACGTTTAGTAACCCCCATTTCGGGGGCAAAAAGAGCGGCAAATCAAAAAAGGGCGGAAAGAGCAAAAAGAGTGGGAAATCCACTACTGCGCCCACCGCGCAGGAGCAGCCAACAACCACCACAGCTTGTGTCCCAGAGCCCGAGGCACCAGCTGCGCCAGCACCGCAGGCTCCGATCCTGGTTGAGCCTGCAGCATCGACACCGGCGAATGCCGGCGCAACTTCTACAGCTTTTGGGGCCACCGTGTCCCAAGCCGACATGGAGGAATTTCAGGTATCCCTGTGGTTTGGGGACCTGATCCAAAGGGCCCTCCCTGCACTGCGAAACTGCAAGCTGCAGGTCAGTAATCCCCTCCTAACACCCATGCAAAAGCACTCCATTGTGCTTCAAACGCTGGAGGAGCTGTATCCCGGATCAGCCGAGTGATGGCCTCTCGCGTTTTGGAACGCAAACGGCATCCGGGGTCACCACCACAACGTACTTGAGTTTGCACAATCCTTCGGGATTGACATTCTGATAGTCTACGAGACACAGGTGCTGCCTCGCACTTCTCGCTGCTAAATTACGCCACCCATCGGTCAGATAGCGTCGACCGACGGGGTGGTGGCACAGCCATCTTCATCCGAAACCACATTACCCATACACCATTCCTGCTCCCCCCCCCCACTTCAACACGCAGAGGCTTGCGCCATCACGCTTGAAATTGGCGGGCTTGACACGCTGCTGATAGTGGCCAATGATCCACCCGACCACCGCTTCCACGAGGCGGATTAGACCACACTCCTATACCTCCACCCAGTGGTCTGCATCGCAGGTGATCTCAACGTGAAGCATGTCCACTGGCACAGCCGTACCACAAACGCCAAGGGGAGCGGGCTCTACCGCCTCATCAGCGGTAATCCAAACCTCATCGCGCGTGGACCTAGAGGGCCTACGTACCACCCAGCCCGCGGCAGGCCAGATGTTCTCGATATCATGATCACCAAGAGCTTCCCATATCATCTAGACCTCTCTGCGGTCAATGAACACGACTCCGATCACGACCCTGTCGTGGTGGACTCGAACGTTGACATGCGAGCTCTGTTAAATCCAGACTAGATATACGAGATCGACTGGGATGCAGTCGTCCTTGATCTCAAACAAACCGTAGACACGTGACCACGCATCAATTCTATCGAGGCTTTGGAAGCGGCAGCTACAACTTTTCCCCAACATTTCCTAAATGTGGTACGGGCGCACACGCAACGCATTCCCTTAGAGCTCCATAATCTTAGAACCATACCACCCGAACTCCGGCAGCTGCTTAAAGCTAAAGCAGTCGTCTGGAAGTTATGGCAGCGCCTCCGCCATCCCAGGATCGAGGCAGTCTACCGGCGGTTCTAATCTCTGGCGAGAAGACTGCTTCATGCGCACCGCACAGCGGCCTGGGAAAACACCATGCAAAGGGTTGACCTTGCTGAAAAGCAGCCCTGGCGGATCATCCACTTCCTTAGAAGGGATCGGACCGTACACTGGCATCCACTACATGGCACTCGTGGAAGGCTCGCATTCGAGCCCCAGGAGAAAGCTACGTGCTTCGCAGATTACCTAGAGTGTCAATTCGAACCAAGGGAAGAGCCCCAAGACGACGAGTTCACCGAACATGTGGAGGATACGGTGAAATAACTCTACGAGGCAACACCGCCCCCGCATGAGGAGATCCCCATCCCCATTGTCACCCCTAAACAGGTGGCCACCCAGATCCATAGTCTAAAACCAAATAAATTCCTTGGAAATGATAGCGTCACAGCTACCATGCTACAGAACCTTCTACGTAAAGCAGTGATCAACTTGACGCGAACTTACTATGCATGTCTCACCCTGTGCCACTTCCCAACTTGTTGAAAAGAGGCAAGGGTGGTCTGCATATTGAAGCCGCACAAAGTTACCGCAAAGTTACCCGAAAGTTACCACGCCATCAGTTTACTCCCAATCGTCTCAAAGATCTTTGAACTGTTGCTCCTCCCCGCCTAACTCCTCCTTTTGAGGAAAGGCTCCTCCTCCCGGATCACCAATTCCGTTTCCGTCGGGGCCACTCCGCTACCCTGCAGCTACTGCAGTTGGCAGAGAAGGCTGCCGTGGGTTTCCAGGACAACCTCAAAACCATCGCGGTGCTCTTGGACGAGGAAAAAAACCTTAGCCACCACGTGGCACCAGGGGTTGTTGTTCAAACTCAAAGAAGCACAACTACACCCTCCCTACCTGGCACTACTCAGCAGCTTCCTCAAGGACCGCAACTTCAGGGTGCGGGTCGAGGGGAAGCTATCCTCTGTCAGACC
This sequence comes from Mantis religiosa, assembly GCA_030765055.1. Classification (NCBI taxonomy): domain Eukaryota; kingdom Metazoa; phylum Arthropoda; class Insecta; order Mantodea; family Mantidae; genus Mantis; species Mantis religiosa. The sequence continues at coordinate 457,209 of JAUKNK010000065.1, forward strand.
CATAGCGGCTGGAGCCCCGGAAGGCAGTGCTCTGTCTCCGCTACTCTTCACCACCTACATGTCTGATCTACCAACGGAACCTCGCACTGTTATGTGTCAGTATGCCGACGACGTCCTCATACTGGCAAAGGACAAGAACGTCCGCTACTCTCTCCCCCCTCTACAGCGACAGCTCCACGCCATTGGCAAGTGGAGTGAGAAGTGGAGGATGGCCATCATCCCGCAGAAGAGCTCTGCTCTCATGCTGGCTAAGACTCGTAGCTGGCGACCGGAAGGGGACCTGCGGTTGCGGCGGAGAAAAATCCCCTGGGTTCGATCCGCCAAATACCGTGGAATCCAACTGGACCGCGGTCCCACCTTCACTCCGCATGCCAGGGCAAAGGCCGGCCTCGGTCACGCTGCGCTCAGGCAACTATATCCCATTTTCCGTTCAACAATGCCCATCCGACTCAAACTGCGGGTGTATCGTGCGATCGTTCCGCCTCTGATCCTGTATGGATGCGAGGTCTGGGGCTTGGTGGCTCGTACCACCCTCCGCAGGCTGCAGGCCGTGCAAAACAGGGCTTTAAGGATGATCTACGGTACCGACCGCAGGTTCCCATCACACTTCCTACACACCCAGTCTGGCATACCCTACGTTGAGGACGTCGTGCGTGAACGAACGCCTACGTTGTATGCCAAGATCACTCCTCACCTAAACCAGCTGGTGAACACACTGGATCAATATGACCAGGAGATACCGCCTCCCCAAGGAAGCCCTTAGGTGGTAAAGTCTGCCTTTCCTCCTCCATCCCCAATCACCGCCAGGTGACGCCGCACCTTGGTCGTGGCTGGAAGTGTGACACCTGCAGCTGCGCCCGAGAGCGTGCGAACGACCTGGAAAAACCTAACCCAAAAACCAAATTCCATCTGGCCTCTCGCTTCTGGTTCCCTACTCTGCTTGAGGGATCGCTAGCGACCGCCCAAAGCGAGGTGGAACGGGCGCTGTCCCCCTTCATCGGAGGTACACCCCGGCACCAGAAGCATCAGTAGAGACCAACCGCACCGTCTTACACAACGACACGCAAGCTCGCGCAAATTACTGTATCTTTTATACCGTACGGGTAAATCCGCACAGTGTATAGGTGTTGTGGCATGTTACCCTCCACCCAAGAGAACCCGGGCGACCTGCTCTTGGCTCTAGTTACCCCTATTTCCCAACATATAGTGACACGGAAAATCTGCGCTACTCGCGATTAGGTTATCGCGCCTAAAATGGCCCGTAGATCCCGCGTGTGAATAATAAATGCAAGTGAAATCCAACAGCAAGGGGAATAATTCGGGATGCCAGCTGAAGGTATTCGTTCCTGTGGAGCCTGCAAGCCGAGGAATTTAGCCACTGACATCATCAGAGTGTATCTGGCAGTTATGTACGTGTAGTAACAGAAATAAAATGTTCCTATGGCTGTTTCTTCGACTTATTATTCGAGATTTCCGACCTGTCCATTCGACCCTGGATCTCCGACACTGTAGCCAGTCCGGCACAGATAAGTCCTTGCTCCTACACTTCCATAACTTCCTGACGCAGACGAGGTACCCAACTTCACCAAAATCATCGAATAACGTGAGAGAAAGCAGCAGAAGCAGAAGCCAGAGGCCGCCATTTGGAGGGAGGACTTCAAAACGCGCCCTGTGACTAGGCGGACGCTGCTGAGATCAGCTGAACATCTCAAAGAGAACATCAGTTAAGTGACCACCGCGACTTCGTTGGGTTGCGCGCATACGGTTGACGCAATTTTCAATGACAGAAGAACGTAAATTGAGTCCAACTTCACGAATAACACGCGTCGTGATATTATTCAAAATATCATTTTCTGTTTCCGGCTTGTTGGTATAAACTTTAGAGTTAACATAATCCCACAAGAAGTAATCCAACAGCGTCAAATCACATGATCTCGTCGACCAATTAACATCACTGCCACAGGAATTGATGAAACCTCTGAACTTCTCCTTCAAAAGATCGATTGTTTCGAGAGCAGTATGACATGTGGCACCATCTTGCTGGAACCAGATATTTCTGAGATCCATACCATCCAATTAAAGCCAAAAACAGTGCCTTATAAGAACCCGGTATCATGCAGCACACGGAAGGTTTGGCGAACAGGTGATCTACTTTGATAATACATTTTCACAATTTCTAGACGTTACTGAATGCTGTAACGTACCATGGCTATTTGTCAATAACAACTGTAACAACATGAAAAAGATGACTGTTGTAACTCAATAACAACGGCAGCTATCACATGTTAAAGGTAGGGCGCTCTTGTAGAAAGACCGTTTATTTTAATCAAAATTGTTTGAGCTAGTTTTGAGAAAATTATAAATAACCAAATGTTTTATATTTACGGATGATTTGAAAAGAGGAGATTTTCTTGAAATATATTTGTTGCACCCTTGGAATACGCTGAACTCAAATACCTATAAGTTTAGTATTTAATGTTCTTGTTTTGACTTTTGCTGTTCACAGAGATACACACATGTTCTTCATTCGAGGAGTTTCAAAACATTTTCATTTGAATGTTGGTGTCGAAATTTTGTGCAGAGTACAATAATTTCGTTACACACTAGGCACACGGCATAAAAGGTAATAAAGCCTCTAATGAATTTTTTGTGGAAACTGTGTAAAAATAAGCAATAGTGGATAGAGGAGGTGAGTATTAGATTAGGGCTATACGGTCTGCATTAACACAGATGATTAACCTGAAATAATATTATCACTCATTAAGTGTAGCTCATGAGTAAGAAAATGCTCT